>JAXIVJ010013832.1:2500-36108 GCA_036785665.1 Chirona hameri
CACGCACGCACGCACGCACGCACGCACGCACGCACGCACGCACGCACGCACGCACGCACGCACGCACGCACGCACGCACGCACGCACGCACGCACGCACGCACGCACGCACGCACGCACGCACGCACGCACGCACGCACGCACGCACGCACGCACGCACGCACGCACGCACGCACGCACGCACGCACGCACGCACGCACGCACGCACGCACGCACGCACGCACGCACGCACGCACGCACGCACGCACGCACGCACGCACGCACGCACGCACGCACGCACGCACGCACGCACGCACGCACGCACGCACGCACGCACGCACGCACGCACGCACGCACGCACGCACGCACACACACACACACACACACACACACACACACACACACACACACACACACACACACACACACACACACACACACACACACACACACACACACACACACACACACACACACACACACACACACACACACACACACACACACACACACACACACACACACACACACACACACACACACACACACACACACACACACACACACACACACAGACGGTGGCAGAACTGAGAGATATGTCCAGAGAGTGTATAGAGAGTCTAGCAGGGAGCCGGGACAGCCGAACGGAGATTCCTCTCGTGAGTACTGACGAAGCGGTCAGCGGTGCAGTTACACAAATCACACAGACGTGTTGCCATTTAACCGTGCATTGTATTTAGTTTCTATCGTATCGTGTGATGCACTGCGCATCTACACCAAACATAGGCACGCGTGAAGATGAGTATTGAGTATGATAGACAAACTCAACGCACTAGCACGCGTGAAGATGAGTATTGAGTATGATAGACAAACTCAACGCACTAGCACGCGTGAAGATGAGTATTGAGTATGATAGACAAACTCAACGCACTAGCACGCGTGAAGATGAGTATTGAGTATGATAGACAAACTCAACGCACTAGCACGCGTGAAGATGAGTATTGAGTATGATAGACAAACTCAACGCACTAGCACGCGTGAAGATGAGTATTCAGTATGATAGACAAACTCAACGCACTTTTTCATTCTTTCGTTCGTTCTTATTTGTTTCGTTCGTTCTTATTTGTGTTTGCCCCTTCGTTTCTGTTTCAGTTTCACATCACCATATCGTGATTCTAACCCTCCGTCTCCGTCTCCGTCTCGCCCCTCCCTCCCTGCCCAGTGTCCACGGCGCCCAAACAGCGTGCCGCGGTTGGCAGTGGCGACAGCAGCAGTCGTAAAGCAGCCAAATAGCGGCCAGGGCAGAACTGCTGAGCGGCCACCTTTCCGGGAAACGTGGCTGGTCAGCGGCTGTTTATCCCGCCGCTGGCGAGGCGCTGAGAAACAGCCACTCCCCGGCGGCGAGACGCTGAGAAAGAGCCCCTCCCCGACGGCGAGGCGCTGAGAAAGAGCCCCTCCCCGGCGGCGAGGCGCTGAGAAAGAGCCCGTCCCCGGCGGCGAGGCGCTGAGAAACAGCCACTCCCCGGCGGCGAGACGATGAAAAAGAGCCCCTCCCCGGCGGCGAGACGCTGAGAAAGAGCCCCTCCCCGGCGGCGAGGCGCTGAGAAAGAGCCCCTCCCCGGCGGCGAGGCGCTGAGAAACAGCCACTCCCCGGCGGCGAGACGCTGAGAAAGAGCCCCTCCCCGGCGGCGAGGCGCTGAGAAAGAGCCCCTCCCCGGCGGCGAGGCGCTGAAAAACACCCGGCGGCGAGACGCTGAGAAAGAGCCCCTCCCCGGCGGCGAGGCGATGAGAAAGAGCCCCTCCCCGGCGGCGAGGCGATGAGAAAGAGCCGCTCCCCGGCGGCGAGACGCTGAGAAAGAGCCCTTCCCCGGTCCTCGCGCACCGGCGGGACGCTGAGAAAGAGCCACTCCCCCGCGCAACCGCTGGCGAGAAAGAGTCCTCCCCGGCTATGGGCCAGTTGCAAGACGCCAAGGAAGAGCCCCACCCCGGCCCCAGCGCCATGGGCGAGACGCTGGGAAAGAGCATCCCGGGTCTTAGCTGCAGTCCCGTCCCCGGTCCCGGTCCCGACCCGTCCCCGGTCCCGACCCTTGCCCGGTCCCGGTCCCAGCCCCGTCCCCGTCCCCGTCCCCGTCCCCGTCCCCGTCCCCGTCCCCGTCCCCGTCCCCGTCCCCGTCCCCGTCCCCGTCCCCGTTCCCGTCCCCGTCCCCGGTCCGGCCCCGTCCGTCCCCGTCCCCGGTCCCGACCCGTCCCCGTCCCCGTCCATCCCCGTCCCCGGTCCCGGTCCCGTCCCCGTCCCCGTCCCCGGTCCCGTCCCCGGCCCGGTCCCGGTCCCGGTCCCCTCCCGGCCCCGGTCCCGACCCGGCCCCGTCCCCCGTCCCCCGACCCGTCCCCGGCCCCGGCCCCGTCCCCGGTCCCCGGTCCCCGGTCCCCGGTCCCCGGCCCCCGGCCCCCGGTCCCCGGTCCCGGCCCCGTCCCCGCCTCACAACGCATCCATCGACCGGCAGCTGCTTCCGGAGCCAATCTGAATGTGTGTTTTCGATATCTTCTCTATTGACTGTTGACAAAAACAGGAAGTAGCCTGACTACGCGTCAGGATAATGGGCGGACTTTAAAAAAAAAAAACAGCGCGCATCCCTTGAGCGAAAAGCGGCAAAAGACGGCGCACCGATACCAAGTTCGATGCCTGGTCAGTGGGCCCCTGAGACTGGAGAAAAGGCTCTTGGCGTCGTCAGAATTCCAGAATGATATTACAAAATATAGTGGACTTAGCTAATGAGACACAAGTTTCATATCGATAAGTATACTATTCTTCCAAGCAGCTAATAATCTGCTTACTAGGACGACAAAAATGTCGCTCAGTATTGCAATAAACCGGTCGCATGTTATATGGGCCGCTGTCAAATGTAGGACTTCCCTTGATCCCGGCGCAAATATGTCCTAAGTACCACAGCTTACAACGGGACTGACAGAAACAAACATAACTCGTTCGTGCAGTTCCTCAAGAGTTGACGAGCAGCACTGCTTACACCAGCGTTATAAATGTAAATCCCACACTTAACTTTGCTTCTGGTTCTGTGACTAATTGGAAAGCACATTTTTAAACAAACTTTCTCAGGACTAACTTCAGTTAAAATGTAATTCATTATTTGGTAATAAAGATCATACATGTAAGATAAGTTTAATACTACAAGTTTAAGTGGGAGGCACAATGCCACTTACTGAAAGCCTGTTACAGCTAATGGCCATGACATGCGCTAACAGCACCTTCTCCAGTCAGCCATATCAACATGTCCGATGCACTTTCGTCCCTCCCAAGCGAAACAACACCCACATCAAAGCGACTCGCAACCTCTGTCACCTGACCTTCACTGACCTCGTGACCTCATGACCCCACCGGCTGCGTCACTCCGTGCGTACATACCTAGCATGGTAAATATAGCTTCAACCGCGCTCCCGTTGCCGAGAAAAAGTCAATATCGCCTCGCCTGGCCGCCCGGGCGGCGGTGGCGGCGGCGGCGGTGACGACGGCGGTGGGCGGGGCGGCCGCCATGAGCCGTGTGCTGCGTAGGTCCCCCTCCCTCTGCCCGGGCAGAGCGGCGGAGGAAGCCCGCACAGGTGAGCTCAGAGCTTCTGCAGCCCGGCGGGCGGTACACTGCACCGGTCAGACAGAGCTCGGACGGGATCTGACCTGAGCTTCTCCGGGTCTGCCGGCTGCACCAGGAGGTGCGTTTGCATCCAACGACATGGAAGCTGAGGTAAAGGTCATCTGAAACGCCTCTTGTGATTGTATAGGTGTTTTACGGAGAATATTTGTTCTGTGGATCGGTGGAGAGGTGTGCTGATGTTGCGTACAGTGAAACAACGTAGACGTGTACCTCGTCCTAAACCAACCTTCGGTTATGTCATGTCTGATGTCATAGCAATATGAAATTAAATCATACATTTGCGTTCGCATACAAATTATATGCAATTTATACGATATTAATATAAAATATGATATAAAAATATGATAAAAAATATGATATAAAATATGATATAAAATGCATGGCTGAACATCGAAGCACAACTCATTCGCCAATGCAATTTAAACAGTAACACCACGACCCCCATACAGTGACCGACACCAACACCAGACCTATATCCCCACTGGAGGCGCACATGAGCCTGCCCGTCAATATCCCGCCTCCGAGCCTCGTGCCACGGAGTTCGGAGCGAGGCAGACGCCGCGTGCTGGCGTTTACGACTCACGAAGGCTTCGAGAAGACATTCATATGCGCCGCGTCTGCCGCGGCCGCCCACGGCGCCCCGGCCGACCGCCAATATGTCGGGCGTTGACGACAGCCAAAGCCCGTCGTGCTGCCTTCGGCGGGGCGCCCCACTGCCAGGTCCGTACAGAGCTGAGGCTGCTGGTGCGCAGACATGGACTCGCTTACAGTACATGAGATCGGGCGTCGGTCGCAAGGTTCTTGGATTCGTATTTTCTGCTCGAATGTTGAATACAATTGCGGGGGAGTGAAGTGTGAGTAAACGAGTCCTAAGTGAATCAGAGTGAGCGAGAAAGAGGGCAGTTGCATGCTTTAATTGGCCAAGCTGCATATCAATGTGTAACATGGTCTGAGGGAACTAAGCCGACCCGTTGTGTTTGTGTGTGTGTGGGGGGGGGACTAAGCCGACCCGTTGTGTGTGTGTGTGTGTGGGGGGGGGGGGGATAAGCCGAGTAGGCTCCTCTCACCACGAGTCAATCATCAGCGTTAGATATTGGCGATGAGCCGCTAAATTAAACAGCCCGTACTGGAGATCGGCCGGTTATCTTCCGATGCCCAGCTGCAGTCACTGACAGCGTGTTGTGCGGTACAGTCTACCCCGCCCATGACCAGCGCGGGCTGCAGATAGGAGAGGAAGGAGCTGATGGAAAGGAGACACGGGAACACTTGAGTGGTGATCATCAGTAAAAGAGCACAATGCTGCCCGTACCTTCAGCGCTCTGTAATTTGCTACTGTCCTCTAATTAACTGCTCTTTTTATGTCTGCCAGTAGTTTGGAACTTACATGCTTGCCATAGTGCGCTGCTTTGGCATTGAATGAACTAACTCAAATGTGATATGTCCGTGCTTGAAGTGTACAATTACTTATTCTACATTCCTTAAAGCTCAAAACCAGTCTGTTTGATGCTAGGTTTGATGCATTTAGGAAGCCGGTTACACTGGACACAGTCTTTTAATTATATTTGTAAATTAGACTATAAATAAGTAACGCCACGAAACACAGCCCAGCACCAACCGCTGGTGGTGCCGGTTGAACTTCGGTAATTTGAGACTGACCCATTTGCTGCGCACTTCTAATGTCCGACTTGCGCGACGACATTGCTGCGGGTATAAAACAGCAGTTTGTTGCGGTCCCACTGGCAGAAACAAAGTTACCGAGCGGCATACCTGCTAGCTGACGCCATACGACCAGAAGCACGAACATCGCCACACATAACTTGGAATTTCCAACCATATAGATCGTAGAAGATACAAAACCGCTAAGCGTCCTTCGCTGCCATTTTTCCAAACCTCGACGTACGCATGTCCGCGAACTAATGCTGATTCCCAACGATAGCTACCTAACCCTTATTGCATTAACGCATTGTTTCAACGCAGCCGAGTCTGTAAAACAGCATTCACAGCGGCTTACGAAAACATGCTTATGACGTCAGCCGGTGACCTTGACTGCATATGTATACAGCACAAATAGCCCCGAGACCGGTCCCGGTGTATCCGCAACGCTATTTTCCTCAGCGCCGAGAGATGGCAGATGTGATCGTCTCGAGAGATGCACGCCGGCACTGCAAAGACACGAGCGAACCAATGCGCCGGTCAGGGCTACACGTCTGCACGGGCTGAGTTCGGCAGCCCGGTGAACGGTCCAGTTCAGCAGCAGTGAGACAACGCATTGATTAAAGCTGCTGATATTGAAAGATATCGGGTTTATTAGTTATAGCTCTTACCTTGGTCTAAGGATAAGCCACTTGTGGGACAGGTTGTATGTAGTAGCCCGGCCTGATTACGAATGTTGATCAAATTCGAAAATATGAACCTAAGCTTATATCAGGTACGTAGCCAGGGGGCGGGGCGGCGGTGCGGCCTCCTCCCTCCTCCTCCTCTCCTCTCCTCTCCTCTCCTCTCCTCTCCTCTCCTCTCCCTTCCCTCCCTCCCCCCCCCCCCTCCCCTGGAAGCTAGGAGGGCCCTTTTCGGCGCGCGCAGCGTGCCGAAAAGGGACGAGACCGCGCGAAGCGCGGTATCATGGGCTCTTTACCACGCGAAGTGTGGTCTTTAGAGTGTTTAGAGCACTTCAGAGACCCTTTAAGGCCACCAGGGCCCTCTCTGAAAAACCAGGGGGCCCCTTGGACGTTCAAAAGAGCCCTATGCATGTCAGAGGGGCCCTTGACCAGACCGAAATGCCCCTCAGCGGGTCAGAGGGCCCCTGAACACGTCAAATGGCCCCTAGCCAGCACAGAGGGCCCCTGGGCAGGTCGAGAGGCCCCTGAGCATGTCGGCAGGGCGACAAAGCGGCCAGCACAGTCCCTTGTCAAGTCAAAAGGCCCCTGATCAGGTTGGAGGGCCCCTGGACAAACCAGAGGGCCCCTGGGAAGTTAAACAGGCCCCTGTGTAGGTCAGAGGGCCCCTGACCAGACCGAAAGGGTCCCTAGATGGGTCAGAAGGGCCCCTGAACATTCCAAATGGGCCCCTAGTCAGAACGGAGGGTCCCAGGGCAGGTCGGAGGGCCCTCGGAGCATGTCGCAAGGCGACAAAGCAGCCAGCAGCACAGTCCCTTGCCAGGTCGGAAGGCCCTTTAGAAGGCTGGAGGGCCCCTGGAGAGACCAGAGGCTCCTGGAAAGTTAAAAGGCCCCTGTGCAGATCGGAGGGGCCCCTGACCAGACCGAAAGAACTCCTGGGCGGGTAAGAAGGGCCTCTGAACATGCCGAATTGGCCCCTAGACAGCACGGAGGAGCCCCAGGTCAGGTCGGAGGACCCCTTGAGCATGTGGGCAGGGCGACAAAGCAGCCAGCGCAGTCCCACCAGAAGAGTCGCTGGGCAGATCGGAGGGACTCCTGGGCAAGTCAGAGGGCCCCTGGCTAGACCGAAAGCGTCCCTGGGCCGTTCGGAAGGCCCCCTAAACATGCCGGATGAGTTCCTAGCCAGACTGGAGGAGCCCCTGGCAGGTCGGAGGGGCCCCTGAGCATGTCGGCAGGGCGACAAAGCAGCCAGTGCAGTCCCTGGTCAGGTCGGAAGGACCTCTGAACAGGCCGAATGGGCCCCTTGACACACAAGAGGGGCTTCTTGGAAGGTCAGAAGAGTCCCTGGTCAGACCGGAAGGGTCAAAAGCACATAGAGATCTCAGATGAAGATTGAATACAAAGAGAACTTACTCCACAAGAAAATATTAAAAGCCGAGCTTTCGGGTATATATTGAAACACCCTTCGTCAGGGTGTTACAATATAACCGAAAGTTCCGATTCTAATTTGTCCTGTAGAGTATTTTATTTGTATTTATATTTTGTATTGTATTTTATTTGTATTGTATTGTATTGTATTGTATTCTTTGTATTTTACTCCACATCACCCACTCCACATCATGTCTTTTCGCTTTGCGGATCCCAGATGAGTCCCTGAACAGGTTAGAAGGGCGTTGAAAAGGTCGGAGGAGCCCCTAGACGCCCTTTGCGGATCCCAGGTGAGTCCCTGAACAGGTCAGAAGGGCGTTGAAAAGGTCGGAGGGGCCCCTAGACGAACTGAAGGGACCCTGGGCCTTTCAACAGTAAGAATGCAGTTGTCCAGGGAATAAAACTCCAAATTTTCGGCGCAATTTAACTACAAATTCAATTATATGCGGGTTAGAAAAACAAATCGGCCCGTTTCTCGGCGCATTTATATGTTATGTTGCTACTTTCCTATATAATTGGGCAAAATAGTTCACTTAAGCACTTTTTTACCGTACTTTCAAACGCGCAATATAGCATTTTTAGAGGTCCGCACCATACGTAATGCGACGCATTGATGAGAAAGCATATCCAGGGCATAAGACTCAAAAATTTCGCGCCGCTCCGCGGCGCAATTTGTTTAAGAGTTCCAGGTCTTGTGCCGAAAAAATATTCAATATTGGTATAGCTGATTCCAAATTGGTGTCGCTGGTTCCAAAGTTGATATGACAGTTTGCTAACTCCAGCTCCTAAAAGTTGGTATGGCCCATGCCATACCTGTCATACTGCATTATCCATCCTTGTAACGTGCCTTTTCATCCGTTTTGTTTGGCCCTTTCAACGGTTGGTAAGGGGCTCTTTCAACGCTCGGGAAGGGGCCCTTTCGATGCGCCCCCCCCCCCTGGACGAAATCCTGGCCACGTGCCTGGCTTATATTGCCGCAATGTTTGAGCGATATCTGATTCCAACTGAGAACTGGGAGCTGGGGCCTGAAGATTGCCACTCTATCCATGCCCAGACTTCGCTGCGTGCACCGGAGGTAACTCTCCCACCGCAAACACTTTGGGAACTCCAGGAAACACAACTGCAAGTCAGAGCGGCCGGACAACGCTCGAGAAGTGCCGGCGGGCTCCGAAAACCGCCAGCGCGTATATTGTGCACTGCAGCTGGTGCACTGTAGCTGGTGCACGTTGCGCAGAGTCCGGTGCACGTCGGACGTGCGCGGTGCATGCGCGTGACCGTATCCAGAGGATTGGTCTGTCTGCCTGCGGCTCGGGGCAGGTCCGAGAGGCCCCAACAGCGCCGTCGGCCGGTCGGCGGTAAACATTTGGACCTTGGCTAGACAGCCTGATGCAATAATACACAATGCCATTAATCGAGTGGTGCGATAAACAATCGGCAGCGTCGCACACACCGGCCGGCGGCGCGCCGACACGGGACGGCAACATAGCGCCACCCAGGGGGACAGGGGGGGGGGGACATTGCAGGGCTGAGGAAGGACGCATGCCCTGGAATGCGAGGACCGGCGCTGAAGTCAGTCCTCGCACTGCTGCTGCTGCTGCTGGACGCCAGCAGTTTTAGTTGATGTTTGATTGAAAACGGAGGAATAATATAATTGTATAATCATATAATTTTAATAGTTTCATTTGTGCACGATTTCACTTGTGAAATCTGGAAATGTTGTAATGACGCAAGCTAAGTTCGCTAATTAAGGCTGTTTCTCATAAAATAAACAACTGCAACGAAACTGATCATTAATCTATTACATTTCAACATCGTGACATCATCTATCTCGCACATAAGAGATGAGGTCAGTTGGGAAACAAATCTTCTTTACGCCATAATGTAGGTTTAGCCCGCCATTGACTGGGGTATCAGCCGAACGCCATTGACTGGGGTGGAGGGGGGAGGGGTAAACGCCCCCTGGTTATCTTCCGAACCAATGATGGCAGCGAGACGCGCAAGGCGGCATTCAAAAGTTCTCAATGAGGAAAATATAAAGCATACTCGAAACTATCAAATTGAGGTCACGTGTCAGGGCACGATCAGGTCAAAGGTCAAAATTGAGGTATTTGAGTGTATGGGCCATACTTTCCATCCAAAGCCTTCGATTGTGACCATGATCATCCTGTGCTCTCAAAGGTATAATACACATCCCGCATGAGGTAAAGTGAGATTGTTGGCAAAGGTCAAGGTCAAGGTCAGGTCACAAAAGGTCACTATGCGCAAAATGTCTACAAAAGTCATGCAACATATGCTTTATGGGTTATTTTACACGTATAAATCGATAGTGATAGTCTTTTTACCACCTGACTTCATTTACGTGAAGTTAGTGTCAAGCTCAGGTCAAGGTCAGGTCACATAAGGTCAAAATTCGAAACTGATAAATATAAATAAAGAAGGTATGCTTCTGGACCAGTTTTTCCTCAGTAATGCATCAGTGGCATTCATTTGTTCGCAGTTGGTCATTACAAAAAAAAACGTCATGAGTTACCCATACTTTAGATTTAAAAGCCATAAGTCAGTCAAAAATGGTGATAATGTTTTGAAATTTGATTTGGGAATTAATTGCCCATGTGTGGTTCTCTGATATATATTCCCTTGTTTAATATGTTGGAAGAAAAAAATGTGGGCATTTTTCCATTTTATTTTTATAAAATTTTTGGGCGCCAAGAACCAAAATTTGCAAAAATCAGATATAGCCATTTTATAGCCTTTCCATTTTCTATCTTGTGATGTTTTGTATTGCATTTTGTTCAACATATGGCATTTGTACGGTATGTTAAAGTTTAGCTGATTTTGTCGTCAAACTCGTGTGTAGTGACGTCACAAAAATCGCTATATCTCGAGAGAAAAAATCGAAGAAATTGCTTCATTTTCGCACATAAGACGTAAAATTGATATAGGAGAAGGTACCCGAAGTTCACGTTGATAACTGTATTGGATTTATAGCTATTGCGAAAGTTCGTCAAGGGGGGCGTAAACTCCCCCCCCCCCCGTCAATGGCGGGTTAAGGTAGCTCTCTAGGGCAAACAGTTATATTTTAGTACAGGCATTCAGTAGAAATATCGTATATGATTGAATATATTCTGATATATGCTAGCTAGCATTGATTTCCAAGGTATGATTTCGTTTGCAACGTATATGCAACGCATTTGTGCTCACTAAATAATTTGTATGCAATCATATTTTTGAATGTACAAAAAATAGAATTAATTTGGAATCATGCAAGCTTTGCGTGAAATTGATTGAAAAGTTAGGCCAGAAAAAGTTGAAAAGTTTGAAAAAGTTATATCGTGTATATGCTCAGTAAGATCTAGACTGGTTATTGATTCAACTTTTTTGGAACGATTCAATCACGATTCATTTTAGAACCTGAATGATTCAATCACCGTTCGATTCATGGATACAAATTTGAGAATATATTCTTTCCGATTCAAAGAGTCTAAAAATATTTTAATCGATTCACGTTTGATTCAACATTTAAATATATATGTTGTATTTATGTCAAATCAATAAAAATGGAAACATACACACATATGAGCATTCAAACATTGTTACAGCAATACTATTTCAGTATAAATGAATGTAGCCAATGGGACTGCATTGTATTGGCACAATTTGCCATGTGCACTTGAATCGTTCAGAATCGTTAAATCTTTTGATTCAATCAGCCTTGATTCCAAACGGGTTTTGATTAAATCGCGATTCATGAATCAAAAGATCTGGTGGTGAATCAATTATTTTTGTATTCCAGGTATTTTGATTGAACGATTCCAATCGATTCCATCCGAGTCGAATCAATAGCTAGTCTGGTAAGATCAAATGCGATAAAATTACTGCCCATAAAAGTTCGATACAGCCATTTGCGTAAACAGGAATATGCGAAGGTATCAATCAGGTAACAACATTGCAATGCATATAAACCATATAGAGACAGGCTGCTAACAAAAAAATGTGTTCTAAATAAGGGAATGTCACAAGTGTTATCATAATATAATTATTTTAGCATGCCGTTGTGTCCTCGCACCTCTAGTTTTAATCAACCAGACCTAGTTCAACCTCTTCGCTAGTTTCAACTGGCCGGACCATTCAGCCACCCTAATACACCTTCTTTACAAATGCTCAACTTCAATTCCATATAATTCTCCGCAATCAACACATTCAATTATGGCTTCCTCTCCCCCTCTCCTGCTTCCTCTCCCCACCCCTCCCATCACCACCCTCCATCCCTCTACCCACCCCGTCCCGTACCGGACGTGCCCGCGGCTCGGGCGGCGCGGCTCACTCACCTTGCGTGGCTCCAGCGCGGCGGGCGACGGGCGGCCTCCGTCGGCACCTGCAACATGCACATGGCGCGCCGCCGGTCAGAGCGGCGCACCGGTGGCGGTGGCGGCGCGGCGGCGGCGGCGGCGGCGCACGCTCGATGCCGCCGGCGCGCCAGCCGCTCGCATGGCCGCATGCCGGCCGGTCAACGAACGCACCTTGAGCGCGCGCCGGCTCCGCCTCTGCCCGGCTCTGCACTCTGCAGGGAGGCCGCCGACGGAACCGGGAGGGGAGGGGCTGCGGCAGGACGGCACGGCGGGGGGGGGGGGGGGCAGGCAGGGGTCCGATGGACAAGATGGACAGACATGGGGTCTGGCGGGTAGGGCGGAGACAATGGTAACGACTGGGATGGAAATGAAGTGAAGATGCAGTTTTAAAATGGATATGAAGACACATCGAGACAGTTATGTGGCTCTGTTTCGGACCGAGGACGATACAAGGGGAAATACAAGGTTGACGTCACAGCAGAAACTCAACGAAAACACGTCATAATAAATTACTTCTGAGTTTAAATATGCAATACATATTTTGACTTCTTTGACTTCACCGGCTTGCTCACGGTGCAAATCAAGCCCTAACCTGAAAATCCTAAATCACAAACATTATGTTGTTAGCGACAAACGGAGAATATTAATTTCATTTTACGACGACCGTGTAGCATTTTACATGGCACGGCTCGGTGAGCTCTGAGATGGCCTCTTTGTCACTCGGCTGACGCTGTCTGAAACACAGCATCTGGGACGACTCGGCTCTCCTCCAGTAAATCTGCACACGGCACGCCCAGTAAGACAAAGCTCAGACGCAAGCCGCAGGAACTAACTGGATCACGTTGTATTCATCCAGATGCGTGGAGGCATTGTCCGGTGCATAATCTATTGGGGGCAGAGAGGAAACCGCTGACACGCGTAACGTGAACTGCTAGGGAACATGCAACTAAAGTGATCGCATGGCATAGGCAATGCACAATGTTTCAATTATTTACATATTATTTAATTTATATTATACACAATGTTGGACCATTTATACTGTTTTCTTATGTAGGCTGCGAACACGAAACACACATGCATGTATGCGGCCCAAATTATGACTTAGTGGACTGCATAAGGCACTACATAATCATCAGCTTTTCCATTTTATACACATGCCTAAAGTGATACGTGCTTTACGATCTAGCAATCACATCCATAATGTTGAATACATAAATATGGAAGAGACAGAAGCGACTTTGATGTTCCCTTTCCTACGTTTTATCATATCCTGCACGAAGTTTCGTAAATATGTAAATGCCATAATGCAAAAAGTCATGTTTCAATAATATGGGATCTAAATAGGATCTTGAGATGCATGTAAATATGTGTTAAAATAAATGCGCATATTTCACCTTAGCGTATTTCGCTTCCACTGTAGCAATCCAATCAAAACAACTCTGTCAGAAACAGCACAAAAGATATCGAATACAAAAACGATCCGAATATAGCAAGTAATACAACACCACAAGCGGAGCTGCTGCCTCTCAGCAAACCCCTGTCGCTGTTAAAGGGAATAGGTCACCTTGAAAGTTGTCTTGAAAATCAACCATACGGTTCATCTTGAGCTCAAAACTACGAATATGATTTTCGTTTGGACAACTGATGGATATATGTGGAGAAAGAAGTAAGTTTCTCTTTGCATTTCACGAGAAATCGTACGTCAACAGCTGGCGTTACACGAGAAATCAACGCCAAGTACAGTCTCTGACAAGGGGCCGCCGCGCCCCCCGGGCGGCTGAGCGAATATTAACGAGGCGTCGTCATCAGATACAACGTGCCAGAGAGTGTACCTGCCTCCGGCGACCGCGTTCATGTCCCGACCGTGGCCCGGAACAACGGATATGAAACCGGGCCCACTAGTCCTGTGTCGAAATTACTTAACGTAGGGAGGTAATTATTTCACCACAACACATTTTTAGATCTGCTCTACAAATCTGTTATCTCAGTCCAAAACCCCATGTTAAAGGTGAACTATTCCCTTTAACGTAGGGAGGTAATTCTTTCACCACAACCCATTTTTAGACCTGCTCTACAAATCTGCTATCTCAGTCCAAAACCCCATGTTAAAGGTGAACTATTCCCACTTCATGTTTTTCCAACTCCCTGTGCGACTCTCACTCTTCTACACACACCACCCTCTAGCAGAAACGGGCGGACAGCCGGGAAGCCAGCTTCCTAGCCACTGCCCAGCCGATGGAACCTCGAGTTAGACCACCATCAGCACCCCTCCCCCTCCCCCCACCCCTCTCCAAATCACCAGCATCCATCATCGGATCGACGCCCGGTCGGGTCTGACGCTGATTTGGCATCGGGTCGCTCGTCTGGCTGTTGATTCCTGCCGTCCCGCGCCACGCTGCGCCGCGCCGGCCGCCTCCGCAGTCCGCCTGAATAGGTGGCAATTTTCCATTTCTCGCACCGGCCGAGGCGGCGCCGACGTTATCGGCAGTCTGCCGTAATCGGGTGAGGAGACGAGGCCGGGACCGGCCGGCTCGAGATCGCCCTCTCTTCACCACCACGCCGCCGCCGCCGCCGCCGCCGCCGCCGCCCCCGCCGCCGCCCCCGCCAGACGCAGTGCCTTCGGGGATAGCGAGCCGTCGATCGTCACAATAAAAAATGCCACGGCAAGGCTTCATTAGCTAGCTGGCGACGAGCGGGCGGGCGCGCCAACGCACTATGGGCCAGACACCAGGAAAAGACCGGACTTTATTCAACGGCTGGGGTCAGCTTTGCCAAATTTGGTACTATGGGGTAAATTGATATGCTGAGATCGAATAGGACCTCTGTTTTGTGATTTGATGATGTTAAATGGTGATGTCAAGGTCAAATTCGGGTCACAAAGGTCATTATTGGCAATAGGTCTACGAAAGT
Source organism: Chirona hameri (assembly GCA_036785665.1). Lineage (NCBI taxonomy): Eukaryota > Metazoa > Arthropoda > Thecostraca > Balanomorpha > Balanidae > Chirona > Chirona hameri. The sequence goes on from JAXIVJ010013832.1 coordinate 17,164, forward strand.
CACGCGACACATGTTTTACGGGTTATTTTACACGTACAATCCGATAGTAGTAGCCATTTTCACAAGCTGACCCCGTGTCATGTCCCTTTGGTGAAGTTCAGTTCAAGGTCAGGTCAGATGTCAAAATTTGAAATTGATTAATATAAATCAAAAAGGATTGTTTCTAGACCAGTTTTGTCTTAAAAATACAGTGGTGGCATTTATTTGTCAGTATCTGATCAGTAAAAGCCAAACAACGCAACTTCGTTTTAAAAAAAATGACGTCATGAGTTACTGATACTTAGGGAGCCATAGGTCAGTCAAACATAAAGTAACTGCTTTGCAATTTGGTTTTGACATCGTCCATACTTGGTTCTCCAATACATATTCATGTTTTTGTTAATATATTCAAACAAATGACTTTATGGGAATTTTTCCGAAACAATCATGATGGGGATGGGGAATTCTGACCCTATAATTGGCTTTGTGACGTCACTGTGACCTGACCTGACCTAGGACTGACACCAAAGATTACCAACATGTGCCCTATGTACTTATTTGAAGGTACCCGAAGTTTCAAGTTGATATCCCTACGCGTTCGCGTGATATTGTAGCTTGATCTATGCGTTCGCGTAGCTTCCTTTCCTGTCGCTAGGTGGCAGGCCGCCGTGTAATTGTTTGCAAAATGAGGGATTATCGTTTTTAGCGCAAAAATGCGCAAAAGTCATCAATAGGATATCTATAAGGAAGCCCTTGCGGATATCGTCAACTGAAAAGGTCCGTGATCTTCTGTGATATATATTTTTTTAAATTGCTCCACAAAGTTAGCTTCCCTCCGCAACATTGATGTGCACAGAACATGTCTCGAATTCATTGATCATACCATATTACCAGGCTTATATATTTCTCTCTGGAGATGTTCAAACAGGCTACATGGACTATAAATGTCTTCATTTGATTAATTCGTTGAAATTGTGATGCGCAAGGGGCATCGAAAAAGACCGAATAAATCGTCGTTTTTGCGTTCGATTTGCCAGATTACACGAAGCCTAAGTTTACGCCCTCGTAGAACCAATATGCCTGGTCCCACGCTCATTTGATTGTGTTATTTGAATTCTGCGGACAATTAAGCTTCGAATACCAACCAAACCGACTCCACCAAACGAATTTCATTTGTTGATTAATGTCCGGTTTTTCCTGGTGTGGCCCATAGTGCAACGGTGGGTTCACCGCCCCCGCCGCCGCGCCGGACGTCTTCCGTCGACGCCGACGCGGACCGGCTGTCGGCGTGTCGTCTCCGACGTGTCGCACCATTGTCGACGTCGACACTGCGGCCAGTCGACCGTGTCAGGCCGCCCCCGGTGTCGCCTGGGGCTGTGACGCCGAGGGTGGTTTCCCCGGGGCGTCGGTTTCGGAGCTGCTCGGGACCCTGCGGACCGGCTGTTTGGGGCGTGGGCAGGTGACGAGCTGGACGTTCCCTCTGGTGTCAGTTCGTGGGCGTTCCAGTCCTCTGGGTCAGCTCCGAGAACACGGTGCCCGTAACTCGTCCGACGGAGCAGTACCACAGGGACGATACAGTGGAAAATGTGACGGGGTCGGCCGGGCGGGTGGGGTCGGCCCGTAACGGGGTCGGTGTGACGGGGTCGGCCCGTAACTCGTCCGACGGAGCAGTACCACCGGGACGATACAGTGGAGAATGTGACGGGGTCGGCCGGGCGGGCGGGGTCGGCCCGTAACGGGGTCGGTGTGACGGGGTCGGCCCGTAACTCGTCCGACGGAGCAGTACCACCGGGACGATACAGTGGAGAATGTGACGGGGTCGGCCGGGCGGGCGGGGACTCACGGAGAGGGCACGCAGGCATCCTCCCGGTGTGTATTATTGTGGGAAATGGCATCAGGATCGTAAGCATGTAGAGAATGCCATGTTGGAACTGATTTATTTTCTCCAATTGAGAAGCTGTAAGATTCGTTTTCTTGGCGGCTGGATTTCAGGCAATAATTTCCCCGACGCCATAATCACCGGTGCCATACACTAAAGATAATGCAAACACCCACGGTGCATGCGTCAATCTTAGAACCTTTTTCATTTGACGTAGATTATCGTCAAATGCTAGGAAACGCGACAAATATATAAATGCACAAAATCAACATGACAAAATCAACTAGACATATTTTCTAACTTCAGCGATTTACCGGCAACAAAATTACCGGCTATTTCTCTCTAAATTACATGCCCACCCTGCATTACGCACGCTGAATTATAGAAACGTTCACCCCACGAGTGCGCTAGCCCATGTCGCAACACATCAACAGGGATACCGTAAATCCACAATTACCCGCCTACTGTCGAGTCACACGTATGATCAGCTGGCGGCGTCCCGGCTGGGGAACTTTAACCGCTCCCCGCCTCGCCAGTCACGCTTCCGCCGCTGCGGGCCGCAGTTGCAAGTTACAAGCGCGTAATTATGCACTTGTTCAACCCCCAGGCGTATTGAACGAGTTATGCAGGGTGTCACGTGCACCACGCTGAGTGACAAGTAAATTGTGGATATGGTGGAGGCCTTCCGTTAGACATTTAAAAACGGTGATATGCGCATCTGCCGGAGTCTTGTGGGATTCCCTGCATGACAAGTAAGCGGTACAATGACAAATACATATGAAGAAAAACAAGCGTGTGTGACTGCCGGACTATCTACATAAGTGGCAAATTCAGCGTTTCTTTTGGTCACAGTTATTCCTGGAGGCCTACAAAACCAGCCAGGCTTATTTGAACTCTCGGCCTAAATTTACGCTGTTCATTTTCAACTATATTTATATTTAATATTGCTTTAATATTGCTCTTGCCATAGGCGTAGGAACAGGGGGAGGGGGGGGGGGGGGCTGTGGCCCCGGTGGCCATGGCTCCCTCACTTTTGGGCCAACTTTTTGTCAAAATGTTTTATTTTGCTTGTTGATATTTTTGTATGCCAAAAGATTCGCCAAGACGAGAAGAGCCTAACTCTGCAAAGGACTCTTCCATAGGTGGTTGGGTTTCTCTTAAGGCGAGATCAAAGCTTCACTGGGCCCCACTTTTAGTGACGTTCCTACATCCCTGGTTCTTTCGCAAAACAGATTTGATATTTATGTTCCTTTCTGCCACCTGTAGGAATATACACTTTTTTGCAAGCCGAACACTTTTCTACTTTCTGACTATTTAGAGCAAGCTGGGGCGCAATAATATTTATTTAATGAAATGCTTTGCCCCTTAAAAATACGTGTTTTTGAGTGGTTCAGTGGATGGATTTCTGGAATCGTAGCCCATCGTGAAGCCGAGTATAGCAAAGCAGAGTATAGCAAAGCAGAGTATAGCAGAGTAGCCCATCGTGAAGCAGAGTACAGGGTGATCTGGGAAAAAAATGAGACAAAACTGACAGCGCTTTTACTCGGCGTGAGACTATGTTAGTGCGGGACAAATGGACATTTTTAGACGTGAGCACTGCGCAATGTGCATGTGCTTACTTTCTTTATATTTGCATGTCGTTGATCATGAAGAAGGTATCCGAGCAGGACCTCCGAAGCAGTTTTGGCAGTTTTTCTCGAAAACGCTGGCCATGCGGAAAGCTTTTCTCATATAATGATTCAAAAGATAGGGTGATTTCGAAAGCAACCGCATACCAAATAGTTAGAAGAATGAATAAAGGTGGACAAAAAGAAGGAAAGTGACAGCAACACCCCAAAAATTAGCACTGGGCAAGGAGGAAAGCCCAAGGGGTATACCAAGGGTTAGTAAAGAGGAAAGCCCACCCCACATGCATGCAAAGTGGGGTACCCCGCGGCGACAGGCTGCACTCAAATTTGGTGTTTGCCGGTCCGGTATCAGCGAAAGTCTGAAGAGAAAGCTGACTTGTGCTATGTACGCCGAAAACAAGTCCCAGTCACCACTGATGCGAAAAAGTTAAAATAAGATAAAAGACGTTTTAAAATGGCCCAAAGCTGAGCAAGGCGATGGGCACTGAAGCAAGCACTGAAAGAAATTAAAATCCCGGTCGCTGTAAAAATGATAGTCCACTTTGAACGGTACAAATCCAGCCTGTGGAACATGTGTGGGTTCGGCTAAAGTCCCGTATGTATGCTGGAAGCTTTGAGGCTGATAATATGGGTCAGTTAATTGCTCGTTTCCGTCGGGAGCTGACACAGATTAGTGAAAATAAATGCCAAAGCTTGTGGCGTCGGGAACCACAAACCAGAATCAGGAGCCACAAACCTACTGATTGTTTATTGTTTGCCCTTCGAGAGATATTAAGGTTGAAAAATAATTAAATAAGCTCCTAATTGCTGGTTTAATTATGCCTCTGACATCTCGTTTAGGAACTACAAGTCAATGCAATTTGTCTCAATTTGTCCCATTCACCCTGCATTTTGCATGTAACCTTGACCCCTGCCATTCACGTATGTAGTTTCAGCAGCATTAATAAGATTAAGAAGTGATTTTGACATGGTCGAGAGATTGTATACAGCACATTCATTATATGACGTCATCTGATCTGAGTTAGCCGCCATCTTTCTGAGTTAGCGCCATCACGCATCGCAGCCGTCATCCATCACGTCATCCATCACGTCATCCATCACGTCATCCATCACGCATCGCAGCCGTCATTCCGGTCAGGGGCTAATGGCGAACGCTGGAGAAATCCCAAGCCACATTGTCAAGTGCAGCTAACAAGCCCGAATATCTGCTAAATAAACTACACGGACCAATGAGTCAGCCGCTACTACGGTGCATATAGGCATAGAGCCGTGTTGGCGTGAGCGAACGGTTCTCATACTCCTTGGTGCCTGCCAATATCGAGTAGCGATCGAGCAGTGATCATTTACTGCCCATCATTCAACAGCCACACACCACCGTGCTCATATTGAGTACCCTTTAGTAGAGCACATAGCTCACTGGCTGCTCACGGTCGGATCTCAAACTGACCAAACCTACGTTAAATATGCATGGGAACCCAGGCGCCACCGGCGGCAAGATGTCGAACTACAGCCTGGCTCAGGGGTGTCAGCTCGCTCTAAAAGACGCACCAATGCCGCCAGTGCCAGCAGGCGCCGATGCGATCGTTGCAGATACACCTGGCAGGGCTTCTCTCTGACGTCACGGTGGGATAATCTGAACTGACCTGACGTTAGGTGTTCGCGAGCGACCTGGCTCACCTATGTCCGACGTGTAGACATGCCTGGCGCCGCGCCAAAGCCGTGTTCGTCACGAGTTATAGAGGAGACCGCATCAGATGCACATTTAATGGCATGCAAAACACAGCTGCTTCTAAAGTGCGTCACCCGGATCCCTTTTTATCCTCCCGACTGCCGGTCCTATATCCCCTGTCACGCCCACGTTAACCCGGGTTTGGTGGTCGTTGGCCACAGGGCATGTGCTGGCCCCCGAGCCGCCCCCTCCCCCCCTCCCCCCCCCCCGGGAGTGGTAACCGCCTTCATGGCCTTCTTTCCTCGCAGCTTCGTCCTGCAAGGAAGGGCCCTGCAAGTCCATGGACGGTTGCCCGATCGGCGTTCCATATAGACCCACTTTACCCCTTCCCCTTCATCCCATGGCTGCACAATGGTCCAAGCGGACCGATGCGGCCTTATCCCAACCAAAGCAAACCAAAAAGTGCGTCGCTGGATATCATAATACAAAAGTGTTCAATATATAAATCCAACTACACAGTACACGGACAATGGAGGGAAGCTGTTCACACGATAGGGTCTCAGATTATCGTTAGGTATATAGGTCATAGGATGCATGTTACATAAAACGCAATATATAATACTACTATGAAATACACCCAACGTTTTAAAAGCTGCTCAGTGTTCTTATTTGTATCCGAAGATACTAGCATATATGAAATAGATCTTTTAGCCATCCTTGACTTCCTTGTGCTCCCTAGAGTGGACAGTGGACAGGTAGACAGGACAGAACAGGTAGACAGGACAGGACAGGTAGACAGGACAGGACAGGTAGACAGGACAGGACAGCAGAATTGAGCACGCGGCCGCTGCTATCAGCTCTGTAATTGGTGCCAGGTTCAATTAGCGAACGCCAGGGCGTCTCGAACGCACCTTACCAGGCTGAGTTGGATTGTTAGCCCAGTGCTCTCCCGACTGAGCTACACGGGCGGACAATGCCTCAACACTTCAGGTATCTGCAATGATTGATTTGTGATGTTTTCACCGGGCTTCAAAATTCACTCTCAGCCCCCATACCAAACCAGCGGCAGCTGTCACCACAACAGGGGCGTAACCACGAGCTCAGTTACTGACCACAGACGCTTAGCCCTGTCATAAAATACCCCCCCCCCAAAAAAAAAAAATACATGAATTTAAGCCACTTCAATTTCTAGAGCTTAGGTTTTTTACTTTTATATTTAACTTTGATTGATTTTAACTCTATTTTATACAGCTGCATCATTGGGAACCGATGGGCTGTCGCGCCTCCGTAATGGCGATTGCACAGCCTACATCAAAACCTTATGTTGTTGTAGTTGCGCCCATACCGGGGCGCCCCGGCTCCAGCGGCAGCAGGGGCGCCTACAGGGGCGCCACGTACACAACATGGTACTACAAATTGGCGTTGGGGCATGGGGGCGACATCACACGGTATTTGTTTGTACGGGCGCTTATTGTCCAGTTTAGGGGGCACCGGTTCCGCTCCATGGGGGGTGGCATTTGCCTCTGGTGACGCCTAATGTCTGACTTTCAGGGCGCCTTTCCTGTCCCTAGGGCGCGATTTACTTCTAGGAATGTTCATGGCCTAATTCCCAGGGGCGCATGTACTATTTGGGGGCGCAAATTGCATTAAAACAATGTATGGGGGGGGCGCCGGCTAAAAATGGTACGGACATTCCGTACCGCACGTAGAGGCGGCTACGCCCATGGGCGCCTATTGCCCGGTAAGGGCGCCTTCGGCGCCAAAGGGAGGGGCAATGGAATGACAAGGGCGCTCGTGCAATGACTCAATGGCCCGGAGGGACGCCTTCGGCCCGGAGAGGCGCCTTCGGCGCAAAGGGGGAGGGGGGGGGGGGGGGGGGGACGGCCCCCATGCCCCCCTGAATACGCCACTGCTTGCTACATTATGTGGTAGGCTATCAATAACTTCTTGATCTGTTTTCGTAGCGGGAACGTAAGGAAAACTACTGTCGCCTCCAATATCCACCATAACTGCTTACTTTGACAGATATTATTTACATGCTGCACCTCTAATATACATATAAGCAGAAATTACATGTCATCCTATACAAATCCAGTGTATTGAGTTATCTCTGGCACAATAACAAAAGTATCAAAATAGTCGAGCCGCAAGCCTTTGTCGGCCCGCATCTATGAAAATGGCTGTCTGAACATCTGGCTGACAAACAATATGCAAAATATGAAAAATATAGGTTAATTGCATCATATAGTTTATGTAATCGTTTTTGAGTGACGTGTTTTTGGGGGAAGTGGGTTAGCAGAAATAATTGCATAGAAAATACTGAATAATTGCATATCTCTTCTCAAAAATAGAATGCATACAACAAATGTGTAAAGGTTGTCATTGCCAGAACACATTGGTACCCAGCACACAGTTTGAGTCCATCCGAAATCAATAACCTCTATATGAGATGTAAAGATTGGCCAAATGAGCGATGGATATGTAGGTAGTCCAATATGGGTATAGGTAGGTACCCAATAACAACCTACTGCGGACAGGAGCGCAACCACGTCCAAAAAAGTGGTACAGACAAATTGGCGTTGGGGGCGCCATCGCACATAGCCAAAAAAAAGAAGGAAATGTGTCATTTGTTTTAGCTGTAGTGTTTGTATGTATGTAGGTACCTGTAATCTACTGTAGTACTGACAAATAATGCATCCATTTCCCATAATCAATATGAGACCACTGGCGGATCCAGCCTCTCTCCGTGGGGAGGGGGGGGGGGCATCTTTTTGTGGCAAAAAAGCACCCCCATTTTTTCCATTCACGGATTTGGGCCGGTCACCTTATTTTGGTATTCGAGCGTAAGAAATTCACTTTTTCGGATACAAAAACGCGATATTCCGTAGCAATACACATATAAGTAATAATAACGTTTATCTTATACCAACTCGCAGGGGCGTCGCCGATAGTTTTTTAGTGGGGGTCGGCTGAAATGAAAAAATAACCCCCATTTTTGTCTGCGTGTATTTTTAAGAAAGTTATTTAATGTGGATTTTCATATTATAGTAGGTACTTATTATTTAGCGCCGCCAAGCAGCACAGTTTTTTTACGGGTTTGCCTGATACAAGCCAGAAACATAGGCGGTGGGCCTTGTAGAGGATAAGAAGGCAAAAATGTTATTAATTAAATTCAGCGTTACGATGAACCAAAGACGATGACGATGGCTTCGTTATGACGATGGCCACCGATGTGACCATTTTAATTTAAGGTCGTGGAAAACGAAATTTCCATACTGGAACCAGACCGTGATTGGAGCCAAGCCTCAGGTAGCCCCTTTTCCTGGTTGCACGTCTCGGTATGACAAATATTGAAATTAGTAGTTTTTCATATACCTACATTAGCCTCGGATAGTAAATCACGATGACCGGTGGCAGTCAGCGCTCATATACATATGTACATATGTTAATAATAACTGTATACATATGTACCGAAGTGTAACAAACAACTGGTAACAGTGCAGATGGTTTGAAAGCAGCAAGAGGCAGAACGACTTTTCCGCGCATAAATGGTCCCTGCGGATCTGGAGGAGCCTGGTGGGAGTTGGCTTGGTGGGATGGTCCTGGCCTGGTCACCACTATTAGCTCCTCGGTCCAGCAAGTTGGGCACTGCTGAAGCAGCTTCCGGGTGCCGATGTCCGCGTCTTTGCGTTCGCGTCGCCTTTTTCAGAACTCGGCAGACTACCTAGCTAAACATGTAGCCCGCTTGAAAGTTAATATTGTATGAAGGGATTGGGCCCTGGGGCCAGCAATTACCGCCAAGGAGAGAGAGCCTCTGACAGACACTTAATGGAATTCATTTTCCCATTTTCAAAATTTGTATAAGCAATTGCGAAACTTGTGTCATGCCGCGAAGCGGCGCAAATTTTCCGATTTTTGACTGTAAAATTAGATGGATTTTGACTGCTGCAAAGACAATTTTAACGATTTTACGATAGATTGAGAACACACTGGGGGGGGGGGGGGGCATACTTGTATTGAATTCACCCCCCCCCCCAGATTCCTGGAGGGGGGGGGGACATTTTCCCCTGATGCCCCCCCCCCCCTGGATACGCCAGTGTTCATACACTGGCGTATCCAGGGGGGGGGGGGGGGGCATTTGGGGCGGCATTTGCCTATTGTCCGGTAGGGCGCCTTTTCTCCTCCATGGGTGCGGCATTTGCTTCTAAGGAAGCCCATTGTCCCACTTAGTGGGTGGCTGTTCTTCCCATTGGGGGGCGGCATTAGCTGCTTATGGACAGTGAGCATTTGTCCAATTTATAGGGCGCCTGTTTTACCCCGTGGGGGCGGCATTTGCTTATTGTCCGGTAGAGCGTCTGTTCTGCTTCATGGGGCGGCATTTGCTTCTAGTGGCGTCTATCCTGTTCCTAAGTCGTCATTTACGTCTAGGAGTGCTAATTGTCCGATTCCCAGGAGTGCCTGTCAGTGGCGTGCGCGGAAATTCACAAAGGACCAGGTCATTGCCTTGAGGTCTGAGGGGCGCCACCCGATCGACAGGGGCGCCATCAATATTGGCTAAAATTTTGCAGGGGGGGGGGGCTTTCCTTCCGCACCGTGTGAAGGATAGGCACCCCCTCCCCCATCACTAGCCGGAGGGGCGCTGTCACTGGTCGGAGGGGCGCCGTCACTGGCCGGAGGAGAACCTTTACTGGCCGGAGGGGCGCCGTCACTGGTCGGAGGGGCGCCGTCACTAGCCGGAGGGGCGCCGTCACTAACCGGAGGGCGCCGTCACTAACCGGAGGGGCGCCGTCACTGGCTGGAGGGGCGCCGTCATGGGCCGGAGGGGCGCGTCCCTGATCGGAGGGGTGCCAGCTTTGCATGGGCGCCTCGGGTCCAAAGGACCAGGTCATGCCCTGAATGACCGTATACTCTATACGCCACTAGTGCCTGTCCTGTGCCTTCGGCGCCCGGCAAAAACGGTACGGACATTCCGTACTGTCCGTATAGGTGGTTGCGCCCCTGACTGCGGAGGTAGATCTAGCACAGAAGGTTTGTCTATATCAATGCAAAGTGAACGCACATACGTTTGGTCGTACCTAAAATTAAAGGTTTCCTTGATATTTTGTTATATTTGAAGACAACTTTTCTTTTTACTTTTATATCCCTATTGACTTCTCAGCACATTTGAAACTAAATAAATGTAGGTTGGAGTCTCCAATTTTTACTGGGTACAGCACCCAGTAAAATTTGGGGTTTTGAATTTGACTGGGTACAGTGTACCCAGTGTACCCAGTGGTGGTCACACCCACGACCACAAACTTCGGATAGCTCAAACTTCACACGTCAAACTTCATGCCATGTTTACCTCGTGCAGCGCGAAGCACCTCTGGCAATGCGCGCACACTTTATGGCATCATTCAGCATTCATGAGCCGGCAAGTTCGCATGGACAGCGCTTTGCGCGGGTTTGAATTACCACCGCTTCCGGTCTGTTGCCGTCCCGCCCCGCGCACCACCCAGGCGGTTACATGGAACTCCTCACAGTCCGCTCCCACGCCGGCCAGCCGCGCGGCTATCCTCGGTTTCGGGGAGAACCACGCCCTGAGATGGGCAGTGACTCGAGACACGTTTCACCAGCCCCCACCAGTAACAGTTGGCAGCACTCGGGCGTTTGGGCGTTAAAAACCTACTACACCATAGGGTTCCCATGTTAAATCGATGATTTTCAGACGAGGCTGGCTCGTAACCTATAGTACATATTTTAAATCCTACTTCTGGAACAGATAGCTACAATCCTTAGCTACACCGTTTTTATTTATCATTTTTCAATATTTGGAGCGTAAAGGGGTTAAATGGGCTTGGGGGTTAAAAAAAATGTCGGAACGACCGCTGATCGCTTCCAAATACTACTACAGTACTGAAATATACACTACTTTGACTACTACTTTGTAGTATAATTTAATATGATCGCTTCCAAATACTACTAAATGTACTGCAAATACACTACTTTGACTACTACTTCGTATATTTGCTGGCGTTTAATTCAATAAATAAAGATGTAATCTATGGAAACAGAAGTTATTGATAGCAAACAATACCTTTAATTTATAATAGACAAAACAATTACGATAAAAATTATATCTTGTCTAATTCATTTGGGCGTTACATTCCTTACTGTTCTACCCGTTGTTCTATTACCCTGCGTTTCACACACGCTAGCGATAGTCACCGCCGGGTAGAGGCGTAGTTGGGTGATGCTGTTTACATGTACTCGAGTAGCGATTGCGTACAGAAACTGCGCAATACATAGTCACAACTGGTCTCAGCGTCCGACGCAATTCTGCACACCGTGCATGTTGCACAGAGAGATGCCAACAAGTTCGGCATCTTTACCATCCAATCGTAGAGCCGGCGGACATCGCCGGTGGTCTGGATGCGGGTCATCAGAACCTGTGTTGGTAGCGGTCAACCTGGCATCTGACGTGCTTACCGGCGAGAACCGAGGAGCGAGTGTCCGACTCGAGCAGTCCCTGTCCTTGAGTTTGTATTTCGGACTCGCACCTCTAAATCGCAACACACCGTCAAATCAGACGGAAGAGCTGCTCCCAACTGTCTGCTCCGTGTCGTTCTGGATAAGCACTAACCAGCATCATTTGTCTGCACTTGTCGACACTTCCAATGTATCAACTACTTGCGCGCCGCGCCACGTCGAACATTTAGCGCTTCGTGCCCTATGCTCGGCTAAGGTGACGTCACGAACTCTCAGCGAGACGCTGACCTGTTTTTGCCCCCCCCCCCCCACACTTTGTCTCCGTAAGTTAACCCAGAACTGACACCCATTGATGGCGAATTACACCTGAGATCGCCCGACGGCCCTGAGGTCCACCGAGAGCCCCCTGAGATCGACCGACGGCCCCCGAGATCGAGCGAGGGCCCCCGAGATCGAGCGAGGGCCCCCGAGATCGGCCGAGGGCCCCCTGAAACCGACCGAGGGCCCCTGAGATACAACGAGGGCCCCTTGAGATGCACGGAAGAACCCTGAGACACACGAAGGGCTCCCTCAGATCGACCAAGGGCCATCTCAGATGCACCGATGGTACCCTGAGATACACGGAGGGCCCTCTGAGATGCGTCGAGGGCCCCCTGAGATCGACAGAGGCACCCTGAGATCGGCCGATGGCCCCTGAGATCGACCGAAGGCCCCTGAGATCGACTGAGGACCCCTGAGATCGACCGAGGGCCCCTGTGATTCACGGAGGGCTCCCTATGGTGCACCAAGGTCGAAGGGCCCCCTAGCATCGACCGAGGGCCCCCTGAGATCGAACGAGGGCCCCTGAGATTGAACGAGGGCCCCTGATATTCGCTGAGGGTCCATGAGATCGACCGAGGCCCCCTGAGATCGACCGAGGGCCCCGAGCTCGACCGAGTGCACTGAGATTGAACGAGTTCCCATTGAGATGCATCGAAGGCCCCTGAGATACACCGAAGGGCCCCTGGGATACGCAGAGGGCCCTCTGAGATACACTGAGGGCACCTGAGATGTACGGAGGTCCCCCTGAGATACACTAAGGGCCCACTCAGATCGACCGAGGGCCCCCTGAGGACTAATGAGATCAACTGATGGCCCCTGAAATACACCGAGGGCCCGTATATACACCGAGGGCCCTGACACACACCGAGGGCCCCTGAGATACACAGCGGACCCCTTGAGATGCACCGAGGACCCTCTGAGATACCCCGAGGACCCTCTCGAATCGACCGAGGGCCCCTGACCCCGACCCAGGGCCCCTGAGATGCACCGAGGGTTCCTCTGATACACAGAGGGCCCTCCTAGATGAGCTTAGGGCCCTTTGAGAGGTAAGGAGGGCCCCTGAATTACACCGAGGGTCTCCTCAAATCGACCCAGGCCCCCCTGAGATAGACCGAGGCCCCCCTGAGATCGACTGAGGGTCCCTTGAGATACAACGAGGGCCCCCTGAGATCGGACGAGCGCCCCTGAGCTCGACCGAGGGCCCCTGGAATGTACGGAAGGTCCCTGAGATGCACCGAGTGCCCCTGAGATCAACCGAGGGTATCTGAGATCGACCGAGCATCCCTGAGACCGAGAGAGGGTCCTCTGAGATCGACCAAGGGCCCCTGATATACACCGAAGGCCCCGTGGCGCACCAAGGGCCCCCTAAGATCGACCGAGGGCCCCCTGAGATCGAACGAGGGCCCCTGATATCAAACGAGGGCCTCTGAGATCGAACGAGGGCCCTGATATCGACCAAGGGCCCCCCTGAGATCGACCGAGGGCCCACTGAGATCGACCGAGGGCCCCCTGAGATCGACCGAGGGCCCACTGAGATATACCGAGGGTCCTTGAGATCGACCGATAACCCCTAAAATCCACTCAGGTTCCTCCTAAGTCTCATGCCTGGAAAGGGTATCTTAGGTCTGATAAGGATCCTCTCAGGCTTAGCAAGGAACCTTTAATGCCTGAAAGGGCCCTATGACTAAAGAAGGAGGGCATCCAAATGTGATTATTTAGCAACATTGTCAAGTTGTTATGGCTGTTTTGAAGTTTTGTGAAACGACCAGTATGTGTAGTTCAGGTTTTCAGTCCTCTGTGCCTTGCCTCGGTTTAGCTTAACCCTCGCCGTGTCAGGGGTAGACCCCCCCCCCCTAAGGTTTTTCGAGGTTAGCGGAAAAACGGCGACGCGCAGCGCCGCCAAATGTGGCACAACTGTTAGCCATCAATTACCCACATTGTGTGAAAGTTTTGACCTCAGGTCATCTCAGGTCAGGTCACCAGGCCAGGTCACGTGACCCCATCTCCAAAATGTTTGCGGTCGTACCACAGCCACAGTTTTTGTCCGATCGGTTTCAAACTTACAGGATTTCATAAGGTCATAGGTTGCTATAATTCTTATTCCTTGGATTTGTGAATATCAGTGACCTAAGGTCGAGTCAATTTCGTGACCTCCCCATTATAAGTCAATGGGAAAATATTTAAATGCCTCCTATTCCGAGGATACGCATGATATCAGTCCATATGTGGTTCTTCTACATATATTCTGTTTTTTTTTTTTAAATGTTCGATTTGTTTTCATTTTGAGGGTATTTAAAAAAAATGGGGGTAAAAAAACAAGATTTGTAACAATCCGAGATAGCCATTTTGTAGTCCTTGGCATTTGCTATCTTTTTTTGTATTTTGCTTAAAAATGGTCTTTGTATGGCCTGTTACAATTTAGCCGATTTTTTCGTCAAACTCATGTGTAGTGACGTCACTAAATTTGCTATATCTCAATCAATTTTCAACGAAATTGCTTCATTTTTGCACAGAAGACGTCCGATTGATGTAGGAGAAGGTATTTGAAGTTTCGCGTGGATAGCTCTGTTCTTTGTTGTGTTATTACGAAAGTCCGTCATGGGGGCGTCCCATCCCCTAGGCAATGGCGGGTTAAATTGCTTCGGGCGGCCTTCATTAGTAAAAAGCCATCGGATACTGAACAAATATCACTGAAAACTTGGCCAATGGATCCGATGAGGAAATTAATGGTGTAAATTTGACGTGTTTTCCATTGATATTTATTATGGCCTTTCATGTTGTTATTCTGCCGTATGTTTGCACCAGGCACGTAGCCAGGCTTTCGTCCAGGGGGGAGGCTCGAAAGGGCACCTTCCCGAGCGTTGAAAGGGCCCCTTCCCAAGCGTTGAAAGGGCCCCCCTCCACAAAAAAAACGATGCAAAGGCACGTTACAAGGATGGGAAATGCAGTATGACAGGTATGGCATGGTCCATACCAACTTTTAGGAGCTGGAGTTAGCAAACTGACATCAACTTTGGAACCAACGACACCAATTTGGAATCAGCTATACCAACCTGGAATATTTTTTAAGCTCAAGACCTGGAACTCTTAAACAAATTGCGCCTTTTCATCAATGCGTCGCATTGCGTATGGTGCGGACCTCTAAGCTTGCTATATTGTGCGTTTAAAAGTGCGGTAAAAAAGTGTTTAAGTGAATTATTTTGCCCAATTATATAGGAAAGTAGCAACATAACACATAAATGCGCCGAGAAACAGGCCGATATTTTTCCCAACCAGCATATAGTTGATTTTGTAGTTAAATTGCGCCGCGGAGCGGCGCACAAATTTTGAGTTTTATTCCCTGGACAACTATATTATTACTGTTGAAAGACCCAAGGTCCCTTCAGATCGTCTAGGGGCCCCTCTGACCTTTTCAACGCCCTTCCGACCTGTTCAGGGACTCATCTGGGTTCCGCGAAGCGAAAAGACATGTTGTGGAGTGGGTGATATATATATAATACAAAGAGGGCTTACACTACAGGGAAAAATAAAATCGGAGCTTTCGGGTATATTGTAGCACCCTGACGAAGGGTGTTACAATATACTCGAAAGCTCCGCTTTTAATATTTGTATTGTGGAGTAAGTCCTCTTTGTATTTAATCTTCATCTGGGATATCTACGTGCTTTGACCCTTCCGGTCTCACCAGGGACTCCTCTGACCTTCCAAGAAGCCCCTCTTGTGTGTCAAGGGGCCCATTCGGCCTGATCAGAGGTCCTTCCGACCTGGCCAGGGACTGCACTGGCTGCTTTGTCGCCCTGCTGACATGCTCAGGGGCAGGGGCGGCGGATTGCGGGGCGCAGGGTACCCCCCCCCCACACCCAGTTGAAAATCCTGGGAGAGGGTCATTTTGAGCAGGCTAAAAATCTGGGGAGCAAAATTACCCTTAAAATTACCCCCCAGGATTTTTGACTGGGGGCATTTTGGGTACCCTGCCCCCCCCCCCCCCCGCAATCCGCCGCCCTGCTCAGGGGCCCCTCCAGTCTGGCTTGGAACTCATCCGGCATGTTCAAGGGGCCTTCTGACCGGCCCAGGGACCCTTTCGGTCTAGCCAGGGCCCCTCTGACTTGCCCAGGAGCCCCTCCGATCTGCACAGCGACTCTTCTGGTCGGACGGCGCTGGCTGCTTTGTCACCCTGCCGACATTCTCAAGAGGCCCTCCGACCTGCTCTGGGGCTCTCCGTGCTGACTAGGGGCCCATTCGGCATGTTTAGGGGCCCTTCTGACCCACCTAGGGACCCTTTCGGTCTGGGCAGGAGCCCCTCTGACCTGCACAGGGGCCTTTTGAACTTCCCAGGGGCCCTCTGGTCCGTCCAGGGGCCCTCCAACCTGCTCAGGGGCCCTTATGACCTGACAAGGGACTGCGCTGGTCGCTTTGTCGCCCTGCAGACATGCTCAGGGGCCTCTCGACCTGCCCAGGGGCCCCTCTAGACCTGCCCAGGGGCCCCTCTGTGCTGGCTAGGGGCCTATTCGACGTGTTCAGGGGGCCCATTTGGCGTGCTCAGGGGGCCCTCTGACCCGCTCAGGGGCCCTTTCGGTCTGGCCAGGGGCCCCTCTGACATGCACAGGGCTCTTTTGAACGTCCATGGGTCCCTCTGGTCTTTCAGAGAGGGCCCTGGTGGCCCTAAAGGGCCTCTAAAGTCCTCTAAACTCTCTAAAGACCACGCTTCGCGTGGTAAAGATCCCATGATACCGCACCTCGCGCGGTCTCGTCGGCCCTTTTCGGCGCGCTGCGCGCGCCGAAAACGGCCCCCTAGCCTCCAGGGGGAGGGGGGGGGGGCGGACCCAACGCCCCCCCCCCCCTGGCTACGTGCCTGGTTTAGACATGCTCCTTGGACGGTGGCCGGTGGGCCCCCTTAAACAGGGAGGCCCCTGAGATAGGGAGGCCCCATGGGTGGCTGCCCCCCCCCCCCCCCCACTTCTTATGACGTTCCTACGCCTATGCTATATCATGTTATCTCGCTATCATGGGTGTTTACTCGCATAGCAAGGCCGGCCGGTCGACCGGTGGGCACTGCCGGGCCATATCGCGTCCGCACCTAACGTCACGTCTTGTTCTAACGGATAAGCACCAATGAAATACGAGTGACGGTCGATGAGCGGTACTTGTCACGTTACATTTACCCTCGGCCTCGGGCGGCCATAACTAAGTCGCGGCGTGTCAGAGAGAAAGTGCTAATTGCCTCTCGGAGACAACAATGTCGTGGATTATTTGCAGCGTGACTGTATTAGGCCTGAGCCGAGGCTCAAGTCGCGATGGTCCGATGTTATCATAAATAGCTCGCAGTTTGCCAACCTGACTCAGTCGGTGCGGTACGGGCAGGCCCAATTCGAGCAGAGATCAATCCAGAGACCACAGATGATGGAGAGGAGAACCGTCTCTTTAGGACTTGGTGGGAGTCGTAATCCAATGATATGTTAGGAACTTCATAGCTGTATGGATCTTTGACATTTATTTGCAATATTACTGACACACATGTGGAAAAAATGAGATTCTTAGACGCTACAAGTATTCAAATGCTTAAAACCTGCAACGTAGGCGCCATATTTGCTATAAAAAATACATGACGTTATCAATTTTCGGTAAATACATATGACGCATGCGTGCGAATAGTAGTAGCAGACAAACAACAATAAATAATTGATATTATACATGCAACGGATAAACTTGTTTTGACGATATCGTTGGATGCATTGGATGTATTGCCACATGCATGTATTGCCACATGCATGCAAGTCGTATTTGAAGGCACGAAGCAGTCCGTTGAGGTGTTACAGTGAACATTAGTGACCTGACCTGATCGAACGAAGCAGCAATAACGGTTGTTTGTCTATTTCGTGGACGCATCCCCCAAACAATGGCCGCAGTCGAGCTTATACTACCAGTGGCGGCGGATTTGATTTTGACATGGGGGGGGGGGGGGCAGGACTTCGATCAATTCAGCTCAGGCACGTAGCCAGGATTTTGCTCAGGAGAGACACAATACCTTTTCACCTGCCGAGGGGAGGCAATGGGGGGGGGGGGGGGGGGGAGGCAAGACTTCGATCAATTCAGTTCAGGCACGTAGCCAGGATTTTGCTCAGGGAGGGCCACAATACCTTTACACCTGCCGAAGGGAAAGGAGGGGGGGGGGGGGGGTGCATTATAACTCGATTCTTCCCATGCAACGCCATAGACATAATGTTAAAGCTTGACGGAATCCTATTTTATCTAGTGTAAACTGATCGCTCAGGGGGGGGGGGGGGGGGGGGGGCACCCGCCCCCGTGGCCTACGTCCCTGATTCAGTTCACGTAGTCATATAGCTTAAACACATAGGTTGAAGGATTTGAAGGAAAATTAAAGGTGATGATGATGATGATATATCGTGATTTAGAGTGGCGATCTATCTCAGGGTTGCCAGAGCCCGGAAATTAAGTCAAGGTAACACACAATTGCAATGTAATAGCTACCAGAAAACAAGATCCGTTTTCAGTAGCCAAATATTGATTTGCGTCACTTTTGCCTCAAGGACAAGCTACCATATTTTACTGCCATATGAAGTATATATATTTTTTTTACACTTTTGCAATGCTCATCATTTTTACCATATATGGTAAAGGATGTCATTTTCGACTACGGAAGATGGGGGGGGGGGGACAAAAATATAATTTTGCCCCCGCTTGATTTTGCCAGCGGGGGCGGCTGTCCCCGCTGCCCCCCCCCCCCCCCCCCCCCCACCGAATCCGCCGCCCCTGTATACTACCATTAGTCTCATGTCATCCCTGCCTCATTCGAAGTGTCTATGTCACTCATTCAGTCAAGCCACATGCCTCAATAGACCAATCAACAATGCCGCTGATTTCCTCACAATTGCACATGACGGTGCTTTTTCCATATGTCATCCATATTGTCCCACCAGGCCACCATGACGCCAATCGCCCTGCACCAAGCCCGAGCGGGCGAACCTAGTACCGCGCCCGAGCT
>JAXIVJ010013833.1:0-36103 GCA_036785665.1 Chirona hameri
CCAAATCAAAATTTTCAAAATATTAGAAACCCCGGAATATATGTGAGAGAACTGAGTATGGACAATATCCATACCAAATTTCAAAGCAATATCTTCATTTTTGACTGAGTGATGGCTCCCTAAGTGTAAGAAACTGATGACGTCATTTAAATTAAAAAAAATGACGTTTTTTTGACAAGATACGAACAAATAATTACTTTTTTCTATTTATGAGCCAAAACTGGTCTAGGAACATGCCTTTTTATTTACATTTATCAATTTCCAATTTTGAGGTTTCCTGAAGAGCAAAATCGCTGTTCTGGAATCCGAGGCCATTCACTTGACCTGGAAGGTCACCCGTTGACCTGAAACCTAGAAATTGCATACTGTTAGATTTCGCTCATGACAGGCAACATGCTGGTCCTTACTGCATTGCTCTAAGTTGCTTGGTTTGGAGGTTAACAGGGGGCCTGTCAGGCCCCCCTCCTCGTAGGGCGAAGGTGAAAAAGCTCCCGTAGGGCGAGGGCTAATTTACGGGAAGATTGCAAAACGAAATGGACACACAATATGGCAAGGAAAAGGACAAATATATAAGCTTCGGACAAATAAAAGAAGGGGAAAAATGGGTAAAATGGAGACAAATTAAAAACAACACCTGCAAACGAAACGGGAAAAGTACGTAAGTTGAATTTTCGCAGTGGAAAATTGGGCCTATGGTGTTGTGATATGTTAATGGTGTTTATATTTGTTTAATATTCTTACTACCAGGACTTCGTAACACCTAGCAGATGTGTTTTTTTTAGATCTCGTAGTGTGAGAGTGAGAAAGAGCTGAACGACGCTGTTATCTGATTCATGTAGACTAGAGGGTTGTCAACTATTAACCACGAATTTGGAATATATTGCACATCGCGCAACGCTGGCCATCTAGTCAATGATATAATGTTTAAGCTCGTAGATATTTGAATGTCACATGTCTGTATGTAATCAGTGTGAGACAAAACCGAAGGCACCCAAGTAAATCCATTAATTATCCGTGCCATTCGGTCCGCGGGTACCTCTGCTTTCCACGTCCCCCAATTGAGCCAATCCGAGTAGGCATCCGATGACGATTGATTTACCCGATAGTGTTCACCGACATCTGCTATTGGCAAAGTTTCCCAATGGGGCGCACATAAATCGCCAGTTACCGGGGAAATGTCGGCAACTTCGCCGACATGTCGAATCTCGCCAAGGGAGATTGGACCGGAACCTCGCCGAATGGGGCTTATTTCGACTGTCTATATCGGATAGTAACGTAATCTTCCACTTTGGGTATCGGACATGCTTTGTTCTCCGTTGAATACAAGGACATTTTGCTTGATATGCGGCTTCTTTAGGTTGCCATGGAGAGCGAATAACCTATGCATGATGCACAACTTCCAATTTTCATCGGAAGTTGTAAAGTAGATGGTATTTGTACATCGAATATCAGATGAATACCCAAAACAAGCATTTATATATGTTACAACTCACCCTTTTGCAACCTTCCTTTTTCATATTGAGTACTTGCACACGTGTTTACTTTATTTCTTACTATTCTTTTCAAGGCTGCAGGGTCGACAGGTTTGCATTCACTGTGGATATATCTCCTGTCTAAAAATCGACTCTGACTCCGACTCCGACATGTATTTATTGTTTTAACAGCGGACTGCATCTGTAATTGGGTATTGTACCTGTGGATTGCTCATGTGAAATAAACACATAAACAAATAAACATCCACTTCGGGTAAAATAGCTTACACCTTCGGGCTTATAGCTCGACTCAGATTTTACATTGTACGTCTGAAAATATGACCGCTGATGATAGTCATTTGCGGAACCATTGTCAGAGGGTACAATTTGTGTTGCCACTTATTTGTTTTATCCAGTGTCGTGAGCACGTCCAGACCTGATCGTCACATCTGTGTCGCCGGCGTCACCGAAGGTCGAGTGTGATAAATCGTTTTAGGG
This sequence comes from Chirona hameri, assembly GCA_036785665.1. Lineage (NCBI taxonomy): Eukaryota > Metazoa > Arthropoda > Thecostraca > Balanomorpha > Balanidae > Chirona > Chirona hameri. The sequence continues at coordinate 1,971 of JAXIVJ010013833.1, forward strand.
GGCTGACCATCGGCCCGCGCACATGCCGAAGTTTACAACTCAAACTCGTGGCGGCTGTCTCCCGGTCAGACACGTGGTACGTGGGTTCAAACACGTGGCACGTGGTATCACTTGTGTTGTCACCGGTCACACGTGTTATCGCAGAGGTGTGTTTTTTCCTGTTCGAACAAGCGTTGTCGGGATGTGGAGATGTCTCTGTGGCGATTGAAACTAGGACGAACCGGGGGAGAGTTGGTTCCAGGGGTGGAGTACACTGGCAGATCTAAAACGGCCAACAAATTAGGCTGGGGAAGTTTCAGAAAATCTGACAAAATTCATGAAAAAATGAAGATTTTTTTTTATTGTGCATAAAGGACTGTTTCAAATAAAACTTTTATTAGAAAATCTGCTTAAGTTTTCTCAATGGCAAAGACATGTGTTAATTTTCGGCCGATTCCAGTCGTTTGGTGCCTGTCGACCAGCCAGCCAGCCAGCTAACCAGTCAGCCAACTAACAGGAGAGACGGACCATTTCTCACAGTCAGCACGCTAATCGCTCCCCAGTCGGACCCGGCTCCGAGAAAAACCCACAAACCGTCAGAAACGGCCTCGAATTACTCCCGTGCCCCCATCGCCCGGCACCCAACATTTATTTCTGTCCAAAAATCAGGAGGGCAGTCGGCGGAGCGGGAGGCAGCGCCGACACAAAACGTATCAGGTGAGTCTTTTTTGCGTATTTTTTGCCCATTCGTGGGAGGTCCCGGCTGGTCCGCTGAAAAACTACGCCGGCCACACGAGTGCCGTCAAAGTGGAAATGGCGGAATGGGCATCTTAGGAGTTATGAGCGTCGTTTATATGCCCATTTATGCTGGGCCACAACATCCTAAATTGCCCCCAACAGGCTTACCTGCCTTGCGATGTTTCATATATTACCCACCTAGTTGCTTCATGTCGTCCGAACGTTCTAAAGCTAGTAATCAACGTGTTTGCTGGCGTTATTTGTTCTGATATCCTTAGTAAGCCGTTCTCCCATTTTTTTCCTTCTTCAATTAGTCGGCTCATTATGCTCGCATTTTGTCCTGCAGTGTTTTTTTCCATGTGTAACCAGGCTAGCAACAGGATAGTGAGTTAGGCATGTCAATCGTAATACTAGCCTGTTTACAAGCTATTTAAAACTCGCTAATAACCGACCACCATTGCCGCTGAATCTGTGTGACTCTGTGGTTCGATCCGCTGCCTGTGGTGTGGCTCTGTGGTTCGATCCGCTGGTCGATCTGCCTAGCGTTCAAGCGACACCCCGGCGTGTTATGCTGGTCCTGGTCAAGTCAGCCATGCAGAACCACGCCGCTCCCCGCAGAGCACTCCCCCGACCCCCGCCGGGTTACCGATTATCAATTAGAAGCGCGCTCGGTCGGAATGGATGGTGCCGGGACTGTAGACGATATCGGCGCGTCGGAGACCTATAACGGCGCGGTTTACAGTTGACAGACGTGGTTAGGATTGTTTGCAAGGTACTTGAGCAGTGTTATGTATGCTTGATATCGTAATTGTGACTCATTACTCAATTACATCACTACATATATGACAGATGTGATTTCAAATAAGCTTCCTTTATGGCGGGAGATATTTAACAGTGTAATTTATCTGACCATGTGTGGTTATATTTTAGATTGTGAAAATGATGTAATTGTCCTATCACTTCATCACATACATATGTGACAACAGATGTGGACGAGATAGCAAATAAGTATCTATTATCGCAGATGTTTGATCGTGGACGCTATTTGACTTGGCGTTCTTTAGGCTGGATATTGTAACAATGTCTTGAGCACCCTTTTCCATGACTAATAAGCGACAAAAACTGTACCTTGAACACCAAATAAGCTCTCTGTTGTGTCAGATCGTTTTGCGCAGGCGGTGCTTTGTGTCGTGCTGCCAAATGACGGCACCGCAGAGCTTAGCGTCAGCTGCCAAATGTGCGACGTGACATGTCGGGACACCGCCTGGGCGGTCCCCTGTCACAGATGCCAGAACAGACCACCAGATCTGTCACACCCGCCACAGCCGTCACAGCTGTGACAGCCGCCGCGCAGAGAGCTTATCCAGCCCGGTATTGTCTGACCTGACGTGGATCCGACGTGGCAACAACGTGGCCCCGACGTGGCTCCAGGGCGGCCCCGACGTGGCGCCAAGGCGGCCCCGAAGTGGCTGTGGAGCCAGCGTTTGACGCCACATTGTGAGGGTGACAATCACAGAACACCGCCCGCCAACGCAGTGTGTCCGGACAGAGAAGTATCGAGGCTATTGCAGGGTGGGACGCGCTACAAGCTATCCGAGGATGGCTTTCAATGTGTAGGTGATGGTGTAGATGGTGTAAGTGATGGTGTAGGTGATGGAGGCTATTGCAGGGTGGGACGCGCTACATGCTATCCGAGGGTGGCTTTCAACGTGTAGGTGATGGTGTAGATGGTGTAAGTGATGGTGTAGGTGATGGTGCGTACGCTTTAGGAGAGCTTTGCTCTTGCGACAGTGGAGGTGGAGCCAGGGAATGTATGAGGCACATTCCACTGCGGTGACACCTCTGCCCCAAACTCTGTCCCTGTCGCTTTGCACTATGCAGTTAGGCACTGTCTCTCTGCGCCATGTACCGTCTCTCGCAATGGGGCTGGATGTCGCAACTTGTCTGACCGCCTGTGCCCTGGCATAGTGGCTACATGTCTTACCAGCGGAGAGAGGCTGTCTTTTAAGTCCACCGCTATCACCAAGTGTGCCCTGTCATAGTGGCTACATGTCTTACCAGCGGAGAGAGGCTGTCTTTTAACTCTACCGCTATCACCAAGTGCTGCCTTCCTTCAATCAACCATCCCTCGGCAGTAGCACCGCCACTGTCCATGGATACCGCATACCACGCCACGGGTTATATCTCTGGACTTCAACACTGGCGGATCCAGGTGGGGGGGGGGGGGGGAGAGGAGGCGGCAGGGGCTAAAGCCCCCCCCCATCCCAAGCTCGACAGGGGCGGCAATATAAATTAGCACACCCCAAAATCCGCTGAAACTGGCGATGAAAAAATGGGTACCTACTGCCTGCGAAAAAAATAACTTCTTGCGAAATAAATATTGTTTTGTTTTGCCTCGTTCGTCTGTTTTGTAGCATTTTGGTAGCAGTAGGGATAGGGAAACTGGCACGTCTGACGCTATTTTGGAGTGATTCACAACCAACGTAAGTTATAATTTTTCCACGCAGCGTCACAGCCTTTGGTCTCCTGCTGCCTGCTCGGTGGCAGAGGAGCGCGTGAGTGAATTTGCTTGCATAGGTGCCTATTTTGTGTGGAATGCGCCTACTAGTACTAAGTAGGGTAATTAGGTTCAGTTAAAACAAATCCCAATGTTCTTCTTTTTGTAGCTGGGGCATTCCACGACAAATCGACAAAAACAAAGTGCAAAATTACACTGTCATGTCACCAATTTCGACCAAAATTGGTATGTGGGGTAACCTGCGGCGCTAAAGCGAGCTGCGAAAGTTGTAATGCAATGCAAGCAGTGGTTCCTGAGATATTGCCTCGGGCATTTTAATAAGGTCACGGTGCAGGTCAATCTTTGTCAGCCCATATGGCGGAGAATTTATGAAGCAATACATATGTATTATGTCATTAGAATGACAATGAGCTGTTTTATAACATGGTGATGTTGATTCTTTCATTTTCGAAAATTTCCAAATTTAGTAGGTACGTTTTCGAAATTGTACAGCTTTTTTGGATACCTTTTCTCAAACGTGTTTCTAATTTTTCGCTATGCTATTCTTACGTGTAAGGACGTGTCAATTAAGTGCACAAATAAAATTGAGGATATTTGCCTCCAAATATCTCAAATTTTGTCATTTTACATGCTATTTTATATAAAAAATATGTTATTCGCTAATAACTTTTGACTGAATAAAACTAGAATGGTACGGTAAACGTCATTTTGCTGTTCTCATCAAAAGGAGTTTAATGCTCGAGTTAAATTCACGACCTCTTTCTGACATTTCATGATCTTGACCTTAAATTTCAAAGTTAGGAATTTTTCGAAATTTTGAATCTTTTTTGGATACCCAAGCAAAATGTGTTTCCTATTTTTGACTTTGTTATTGTTAAGTGTAAAGAAGTGTCGTTCAAACATAAAAATACAATTGGTGGTTATTTGGCTACAAATATGTTAAGTTTTGTCATTTTATATGTTCTTTTTGTGAAAGATGTTATTCCCCAATAACTTTTGACTAAATAAAGATAAAAAGGTAAAATAGACACCATTTTGTTATTTTCGTCAAGACGCGTTGAATGATGTGCAGTATCACCTCTTTCTAACATTTGGTGACCTTTACCTAAGGTCAATGTCAAGGTTCAAGGTTCGGTTTCTAATTGTGGCCTATGTGGTGATGATATATATCTTACAACTTGTCTTGTTGCGAGGAATTCGATTGTGCTTAAATACCGCCTGATCGTCAATGTCAACTTTTGAATTAATTTTAATTTGAATGTCAAATAGTATCTTCATAACGTCCTTCTCGGTGTAAAGAAAGCCCGAAAATGTCTCAGTTTGCTTTATAATCATCAACGATCGCGCAATTATTGTAATACCAATGAGTTCCTATCTCCAAGACAAGTTCAAAGATATATAACATCACCGTGTAGGTCAAATTTGGAAAGGTGACCTTCCTTACGCCGTGACCTTGACCTTAGGTCAAGGTCATCAAATGTCAGAAAGAGGTCATTGTGCTGATCATTCAACGCGTCTTGATGATAACAACAAAATGACGTTTACCGTGCTTTTCTAGCTTTATTCAGTCAAGAGTGATTAGCGAAATAACTTATTTTTATATAAAGTAGCATGTACAATGACAAAATTTGAGATATTTGGAGGCAAATATCCATAAATTTCATTTTTACACTTAATTGTCACGTCCTTACACGTAAGAATAGCATAGCGAAAAATATAACCTAAGACCGCAGAAGGCAAAAAAATGGGGGTTTAGGTCATATGGAGGCTCCTGGGGCCCGGAAGGCACCCAGTGAAATTAGCCAACCATATTGGGAGCCTGGATCCGCCAGTGGACTTCAACAAGTATGCTGGCGGTGTGAGCTGAGTCCGATACTCATGACGTCACTGGCTACATATCTCAACTTCACACGTCTACCGGTGGTGTGAGCTGAGTCCGATACTCATGACGTCACTGGCTACATATCTCAGCTTCACACGTCTTCCAGTGGTGTCAGCGGAGTCCGATACTCATGACGTCACTGGCTACGTATCTCAACTTCACACGTCTACCGGTGGTGTCAGCGGAGTCCCGATATTGATGACGTCACTGGTTATATATCTGAACTTCAACAGCGATGTCAGCTACGTATTGACACTGTCGCCGCCTGCGCCATGTCTGTCACCGTGTGCCGTGTAAGCCGCGACTGATCCGCGCCACAATCGCGCCACGAACGCGCCACTAACGCCGCCGCCGCGCCATTGTTCGTCGCCGAGATATAGCCGCTCATAAATTGGCCGGCCGGTCGTTGTGTTGACTACGGATAAGCTAATGCACTTCCTCGCCGAGGCCACTTGGGGACCTCGAGAGCTGGACAAAATACGGCTCAGCTGATGCTATCACGGAGCGGTCTATGCGGTCCGCGGAATGGACGTGATGCGGTGTTCCGGAGAAGCACTGCTCTGCTGGTACATTGATGGGGAGCTGCGGAGTTTATTGGTCTTCTTCGGGCGTTCACAAAGGTCCGAGCACAGGCCTACCATCTGTGGTTGTTCAAACCAACAGATGGGCACGATTTTCAATGATTTATCAAACGGGGCTTGCGGATATTAGGATGATATAGGGACGCTCGCGTATCAACAATCTTGGGATATATGGAACCTACTTCGTTTATGACAGTATTAAACCACATAAGGATCCTGGCCATCCACATGGACTGCAATGTATTTAGTTTTTTCCTTGTCCCGCAAAAGTGTCTATCATGCAACTACCTCTTTGTCAATGCCATCGCATCAGATGGCAATGCCTTTTCCTTCACGCATCTGATCAGTATATATCATGTTTCATCGGCAAATTTTGCTGCAGGAGGGCTCCTAGCTGTCCTGCGTCCTTGAGCTAAAATGTTCTGCAAGCGCACCTTTTCTGTGGCCAGTGTCGACAGTTCGCGACTATCTCCCAGCGGGATAGGCAGTAACAGTCACCACTCACTGTCACCTTCGCAGACAGTAACAGTGACAGCTTACTATCATCCTGATAGACAGTAACAGTCACCACTCACTGTCACCTTCGCAGACAGTAACAGTGACAGCTTACTGTCATCCTGATAGACAGTAACAGTCACCACTCACTGTCACCTTCGCAGACAGTAACAGTGACAGCTTACTGTCATCCTGATAGACAGTAACAGTCACCACTCACTGTCACCTTCGCAGACAGTAACAGTGACAGCTTACTGTCATCCTGATAGACAGTAACAGTCACCACTCACTGTCACCTTCGCAGACAGTAACAGTGACAGCTTACTGTCATCCTGATAGGCAGTAACAGTCCCCACTCACTGTCACCTTCGCAGACAGTAACAGTGACAGCTTACTGTCATCCTGATAGTCAGTAACAGTCACCACTCACGGTCACCTTCGCAGACAGTAACAGTGACAGCTTACTGTCATCCTGATAGACAGTAACAGTCACCACTCACTGCCACCTTCGCAGACAGTAACAGTGACAGCTTACTGTCATCCTGATAGACAGTAACAGTCACCACTCACTGTCACCTTCGCAGACAGTAACAGTGACAGCTTACTGTCATCATGATAGACAGTAACGCCAGCAAGGTCGTTGCCATTGCTGGCGCTTACTGGGTCTGTCGCTGCCAGCTAATAATGCCAGTTTGTTGGGTGAGCAGAGACTATCTGATCACCGGAAGAAGTGAGACTTCCATCACTTTATGCTGGCGCCTGGCACTGCACTTTTTAACAGCGCTTGAATTTGGCTGTGAGAGTTTCAACGAAACATTTTCTCTGGGATGATTTGTATGCTTACATGGAGCTAGGGATATTCAACCTGCATTCAACCCTATTATGTAAACAGTTTAGGATAACTTGATCACATGTAGCCAATGTGAATACAAATGCAAATAATTTAAAGTATAGTTCTGAGTTAGACGACATAAAACGTAATACCGAGTCCAACATTTTCAAATGAGTGTTTATAATCATGTCGACCTCGCACTTCAGCATTTTACTCGGATACTTCATATACTGAGTGTACCATCCACTTGAGTCACTTCGGCCGGTCTCATATTCATTATTCACTAAAGACAGCGGTCAGCGGTCAGCGGGAAGCTGCACAGCGGTCGTTTATAAAACACAGATTGACAAATTGAATGGACGTTTCGACTCATCTTTTTTAACCCGTCCCGCTGAGGACAGCTGCCTAGACATTGTTTCGGGGAATATCAGATCGGAATGCCAGTTTGAACGTGACGTTGCGACTTGCCTGTACTTGCAAGATTACTGGAGACGTATTACGGCAGTTTTATGGAGGTAGCAGAAACATATGACAGTTTCAAGCTGACATGGCACACTATAGCTGGGTGTTTCTATGGGATTAACGAGGTTTCTGTTGCCCTGGCATGGAATTAAGATTAGGAGTGCACAACCAGAAAACCACAACGATGTCAAATGGAAACCTTGGCGCCGCTTCAACTATGCCTATGTAACTGACATTGATCAATGTTCAATGTTCAATGATAATTGTTCAATGATATCCTACACTTGAATCAAGCCGAAAGCTTCCGATCTTGTGTTTTATTTACTAAAACATCTTTTTTTGGCAATATCAGACAGAGTTAGGTTAGCAATTCTGATTGATGTCCTACACTCTTTAAGTCGTACAACTTTTACCAAGTTTGTGGTCAGTTAGGACATCTTTGGAATCCATGGAACGAAAATACAGTTGGATGCTGCTTTAGAACATTAGAACATTAACATTAGAACATTGTTTAGAACAATATACAATACAATCATCAGCTGCTTTATGTTATATAGGTTTACCAAAAATGGCGTCACGATTACTATCACTTAACCCGCGACTTTATGGGGGGGAGGCTATTTTTTGCCCCCCCCCCCACTCCCTCCCGTTATTTTGCAATAACTCCTCAAAGAACACCAGTATCGTCAGAAAACTTGCAGTACCTTCTCTCACATCAATTCTACACATGATTACAAAAGGAAAAATATGAGGTTATGATAGGTCAACCGGAAATGACGTCAGAGTGACGTCATGTTCTTCGGTTTTTGTTGCAAAATAATAGTTTGCGGAAAACGCTGTATAAGGTACGATGTTTGAGATAAACTCAATTATCCTAAACAAAATTACTGACAATAGACCGGGCTATCAAACTGATATGTCAGATTTTTTAGGTAAAAAAAATAAAATAGAAATCCAAATATTTTTTTTTTTGGACAAAATAAAAAAAAGAGAATTATCCAAAAGCCGGATTATTTGTGATCGTGGCGTATGCGGTGAATATGTGTACCAAATGTAAAGTCGATATCTTCAACAATGACTGACCTATGACCTTTAAATGACAAAAATCGACCACCTCTCACAGCATTACTATGCATAAAAACGCATTTCCGTTTTTGCTTTTTACTTCTATTTATATGGAACAAACAATGTTCTAAGGTCAATTTTCGCGTTCTAGACGAAAAACAAACCCAAAAACATGTGTTACAACGCCTAATGACCGTAATCTGCAGTTTGACCTCGTGACCTCGGATGACCTTGACCTGACCCAAGGTCATAAACAGCTTAGAAAGGTACTTAGAAGTGTCAGACACACGAATCATACCGAATTATCGACTGCTTATGCGTTTAATATCGCAATTTTGCGCGACAATTCCATCCATCGAGACCTTTTGACACGGTCAAACATTTTGTACTTGACCTGACCTGTGACGTCATCAGTCACCCCGAGGTCAACAATATGATGTTTCCCTCGATAACTTTCCAAGGGCTATCGAATGCCGTTTTAATTTTTACATTGGTCCAGTAGTTCCGGAGATCCGAGGGGGCCAAAAAATACCCCCCAGTAAGTCGCGTTATGACATATACCCCAGTAACTCGCGGGCTAACGCCGTAGCTGTCCGGTAGCTGTCCAGTGAGCTACACACAGAGGATATGACGTCCCCTGTGTCCCACCACCGTCAGTCACCATCAGTCGGTGATAACATCACAGTCGGTGATAACATCACAGTCGGTGATAACATCACAGTCGGTGATAACATCACAGTACCAACGGTCGCCACCCAGTGGTACCATCAGTCGCCATCAGTCGGTGATAACATCACAGTCGGTGATAACATCACAGTCGGTGATAACATCACAGTCGGTGATAACATCACAGTCGGTGATAGCATCACAGTCGGTGATAACATCACAGTCGGTGATAACATCACAGTACCAACGGTCGCCACCCAGTGGTACCATCAGTCGCCATCGGTCGCTGACGGATCCAGAACGACCCAAAACGCTGGTTTGGGACCAAATACCAGACGGCGGACAACATAAAAACATACAATTCGCTTTATGCGGTTCGAGGTCGGCAGCTCCAACCTGTACAAGATCAACCGTCACGTCATGTTCAGCGAGCTGCTTGACCTGGCACCATTTTGTTCCTCCATCTGCCAGGACCTGCCGCAGATGGACCGCCGGCAGCGGCGTGTTCTCTACTCCCTGTTCGGCCTGGTGGAGCACAGCGGCCTGCTCACCAGCGGGCACTACTCGGCCTACGTGCGCGTACGAGGGCGCTGTGATCGGCTCACCGTTAACCCTGCCTGGCTGACGCGGTACATCGACGACGCCTACCGATTAGCTTGCGCGCAGGCGGCGCAGACGGACCCCGGAGACGAGGAAGCGGAAACGGCAGTCGCTGAGCCCGAGCCGGGCCGCTGGTTTTACGTGAGCGACACTCGCGTGACCGAGGTCACCCTGGACATGGTTTTAAAGGCTCAGGCATACACACATAAAAATATTTAGAACCCACAGGGTTCTAGAGCTCGTGCCAAAAATGAGAACCCCATGAGTACTACACATACCATTCATAACGTACTTATTCCGATTGTAGGGTACTTCGTTCACACCCGTGGTCCTAACCTCAGTACTTGGTCAAGTACCTTAATGGTCACCACTACCTATACTTCGCCCAGTATCTAAGCCCACTTAGAAGCCTATGGGTACTAGCAATTGCAGTACCCTATAGGTGCGCGTGCCAAAAATGAGAACCCCTGGAGTACTAGCATCGCTGAGTACTTCAAGTAGTACCTGAAACAATTCAACAAAAGTACTTTTCGCAGTATGGAACGGGAACTATATATGAGGATGGCACTGAAAAGTGGGGAAAAATATTCAGAAACACGTAACGCGTAAAAACATGCCAAACATTCACGGTAGGCAATGACATTGAAAGTTGCGACACTTGAGGTTTGAGTTAGCTGTAATAGAGATGTTGCGAAATTGCACACTGTAGTAGTGTTCATATTTCCCTGAAATGTGGCGAATTAAACTCGTAGGCAACTCCTAGGTACTCATTTGAGTTTGTCATACTTCAATTATCGAAGATGTCTGTTTATTAATGAACACCCTGAAAACGCCAGCACAATGTGAATATACAGAGGATACGCACAACAAACCGGCATCAGTCCCACAGTGCCTATAACACGGCACAGTACATGCCAGCAACGGTAAAAAACAAAACAAGACGTGTCTTCCAAATGTTCAACGGTTCAAACAGCCGTTCCTGAAAGCACATCACTGCACCCGTTCAGCTCACTCCCGCAGGCTTTGTATTAAATGGTGAGCATCTTTCACCGAAAACAAATGTGGCTTCAAGTGGTTGAACGGTTCAACGGAACGGTTCGACGGTTCAAACAGCCGTAGGTACTTGAAAGCATCACTGCACCCGTTCAGCTCACTCCCGCTTTGTATTAAACGGTGAGCATCTTTCACCGAAGGAAAAAAATGTGGCTTCCGCTGGTTGAACGGTTCAACGGAACGGTTCGACGGTTCAAACAGCCGTACTTGAAAAGCATCACTGCACCCGTTCAGCTCACTCCCGCAGGCTTTGTATAAAGGTGAGGACCTTCCGCGGCACTTTCGTGCCGTCATCGATGTGCAGGACGTACCTTTCAATATATATCAGGTACGCACGGTGCTGTTTAGGGTACTTCACATGGAAAATCATGTGGCACAGAGTCAGGGCCACGACGGCCTCTTCCTCGCGGTTGAATGTGGCCACCTGCTGTCCCTCTATGATGAGGACGTGTGGGCTGCAGCCCACGAGTTGCGGGTGAGGACTGGCTCTGGCTGGCGGCTCTTCTGGTATGAGGTCCTCCGCCCCAAGCAGGCGACGAACCTGCAGTGGTGTGACTTCTGAAAGGGAAAGAAGTAAACTGTTACCAAAAGTATATCTTCAGGACACTAAAAGGAGATAACAAACACTCAACTCAATTATAAATGGTCGCTTGGATAACGATTCCCTTCAAACCATTCTTACGAGGTATAGGAAGCTTTTGATCATCACAATGATTTTATCAGCATGGTTGAATAGATTGACTATTACAATTCAGATTTCAAACCTGAACACGATGACATCATACATCGTAGTGTGCACCCTTTCGGCCCTATTGTCCTTGCACCTATATGCACCGATGCGTTATGCGATATATGAAAATGTGTCAATGCGATTGCGGCGGTGTTGGTATAGCTACGGTATGTGATTTACGATACGGACCTGTCCTCCCAAGCCCTTATGGCGCGGGCCCGGCCGCCACTCGGTGGCAGGGTAAGGCCATCGGGCTATAGTGGGCAAGGGTCGGCCCGGCGGCGATGTGTGAGACCACCAGATCGAGGGAGGTGGAAGGCGCGGCCCTGGCTGAGGGACGTGGACGTGGAAACGTGGAAATGTCCTTAGGAGAACCCAGGCCTCCTTAGCCGTCTGCCTTATCTGAACTGAAGATTTGCTCTTTCCAGGTCTGATAGGCTGTGGTCTATTGCACTCGTGAAAATAGAATGTCTTTATCCGGTTGTTTACTTGGCCCAGCGTTAAGTACTGTAATTGGATAAACTTGGATAGCACAAGAGACAATGTGTACGGTATTACGCCCTCTATAGAATGTCGTGTGCTACGTCAGGCGGCAGTTTTTCCACCGGGAATCCCGAGTCAATATCACACAGAACTGATCTGGCTTTGACACCAAAATGTACCGCTGAATGTTTTGAGGATTCTGTTGCAGCCTCGGAAACATGGAGAGCATGGGAAGAACGGCTTCGCAATTGGACCTGAGTCTCGCAAAACTGATGCTGCTGCTCTACAGTGTCCGCCAAGCAAAATCGACAACAGAAGCCAGAACTAAATGTTTCCTGGAATCCGCCTATGGCATGAAGAGCAAGGTTGTCACCCAACAAGGAACGAACAGTCCCCCTAAGCTGTGACTTTGTATGATCCACATGCACAACTACCCCTGTCTCACTAAGAACTTCTAAATCGGTGACCAGGTTCTTCAAAATCAAATTCCAACCAAGGGATTTCAAGTGACTTGTTTTACAAAGAGCAACAAGGAAGATTGAGCTGAGTTTTGACCTTAGCTGTGGTGGTACATTCAAAATACTCAAATAGAATGCGGTAAGTTTGTTTTTTGAAACCTTGTTACCGAGGGGATCTACAGTACCGAAGTCATCAACATACAAAGCCAGCCGAATTTTGCCAGAACAGTTTCGACCATGATAGTCACCATCCAATAGATCGGAACACTCTTTTGCGTTAGGGAGTCTGTCATTCAAAACAAATTTCAAAATATGTTCGTTGGTCAGCAAATATTTTAGCTGCGTGAGGATTGGAATGTACTGATACGCACACTGTATCCCTTTTGAGGTACAACCAACGGGAACCGTTTGAGGACTGACAAACACTAGCTCTTCGTGGATGTATTTGTCGACTTTGTGTTGAGTTCTAAATTCCTTGACTGCAGCTAAGGTGTTGGAACTGGCAATAACCGATGCAGGATTATTAATGTCAGAACTCAATGGACTCGCATTTAAGCACTCCTGAACAGCCAATCTTGCAATAGTATAAGTAGTGTCAGCAACATAGCTACACAAAGATGAGGGAACATTGTGGACATAGTGCAGGGTACCTAAAAACTTTGCAACCTCATATCTCTGATTGGATGAATCATTAGGCGAATGGAATCGAGCATCCGTTCCAACCCCACCGGAGCAGCTTGACTGATGTACACTCAGTTCAGATCTGTCTTCTTCATCTTCTTGTTGTGCGAGTTTCTTCTTGGCTGTCAGCAAATGAGTTATATTCAGGTGTTTCTTCCAATAATAGCCGCTCGCACATTTAGCGTCACATCTTGGACACTTAAACTTCGCCCGTGGATCGTTTTGGCAGTGCCTGTTCAAATGTTTTGCAAAATCTTCTAAACTATTATCCCTATACTTGCATTTCGGATAGTCACATATAAACCAATGCGTATTCTGAAAAATAGCATACCTACCTGTAAACAAGCAAAATAAATGGAGACCAGGAAGGCATTTCATAAAATGTCTTCACCAGCGTAGGAATCTATACTTTTCGGGTAGAAGCTCCAATCCCAACTTTTTAAAGTCCAACCCCAAGTTAAAAAACAAGATTGCATTAATGAGCACCAGATGCAGCGCTGTAGAACAATAAAGAAGGTATGCTCCTAATTATTGACAAAATATGTTATAGAAGAAGTCCGCTACAGTTTTCAAATTCAGGATGGCCAATCTTCAAAAAAGTTTCAACACATGATCAGAACTCCTAGCCTCTAGCCAGGGTAACAACATAACAATTCGATATCCCATCGGTTGAACTATAATCAAGCCACAGTGTGTCCATAAAGTAGTGGTGGGGTTTTAAAGACTCTTATTGGAGGAAAAGAGCCACCACACATTTCAATTATATAGGTACTGGTTGAGTCCCTATACAACCCTATACATAAACTTTTGTATGCATTCTTTTGTTTCTATATCATTTTCAGTTAATACTTCTTAACCTCACCCAATATGAGAAACCCTGTCCTAACATCACCTAGCAAACCCCAATCTAAACCAATGATGGGTTCAGTTAGGTAGTTATGTTTTCAGTTTGTAGCTCGCCAGCCACACAGTTCATGTGGGCCAGCCCCATACTGCTAATTCTAAAACTGTGTGAACCTGGGAGTGCTGGAGAGGGTTCCGAGTGATTCTGCCAGAACTGTAGTAGTTTATCTTTAATACCTCATTAGATGCAGTTCTCCACCTTTTAAGTTTAAAAAAAAAATAGAACACAGCCATTGTTCAACCCTGGTAAATTGCTCTCCAAAGCTATCCTATGCTTTTCGGAAGATCCTTTACATATTCATGTTTTTTCCCATCCTGAAAATCCACCTTCAAAAATACCATATCAAATCATAAGGATCAACATATATGAATATGTAAAGGACTACTTTTCAACGCTACCAACACTTTTCATGCTATTAGTAGCTGTGTTCTTGTACATCTATCCACGATACACATGTTTATGGCCCCAGGCTATAGAGGTGCTAAGTTTATGGAAGCATATATTATGCTCTGTCGAAAGATATTTCAATGCTAAATATTATTCAAATATAGACAGAATGAAATAAATATGAACATTGAACTTTCTGAAGAAAAACAGTTTAAAATGTCTTCACTACCATAAACCCAAATGAACACAAGACTGGTATCTCTACTACCAATGGAGACAGGAACCCTTGGGAGTAGAGATGCCAGTCTGGTGTAAAAAGTTTGCTTGAGTGTGCAGTAGCAGGATTTTTTTTTTTGCTGGGAAACTTCATGGTCTTACTTATTTTAGTCTTAATATATAATCAAATAATATTTGGCAATACAAATATATTTGGATAGAGCATATTAGTTTCAATAAAATTAGCACTTATGCCCGAGGGCTACAAACATGTGTATTGTATATGGATAGACAAAAACATGGCTAGTGTCAACATGGAGCTGCCATATATCCTACTGATGTTACAATGAATAGGAGCTGTGTTCTTTCCCATCCATCCACAATACACATGTTTAGACTCTCAGGCTATAAAGATGCTAATTTTATGGAAACTGATTATTATTTTCTATCCAAAGATATTCTAATGCTAAATATTATTTAATTAAAGACGGAGACTAAAACATGTATAACCATGAAGTTTCCCAGCCAAAAACGCTTCAAAATGAATTCACTGCGACCACAAACTCAAGCAAATTATATTTACACAAGACGGCATCTCTACTCCTAAAGATTACTATCTCCATAGGTTGTAGAGATGTTAGTCTTCTGCAATTACTTCACTTGGGTTTCTAGTAGTGAAGTCATTTTTCAGCTATTTTTCATGAAAGGTTTTAAATTTGGGATGATGACGTCATTATTGAGCTATAGACCGCCGCTGATTGGCTGACAACGTGGGATTGGCCGCAAGTGTCTTGTCAGCCAATCAGCGGTGGCACTAGCACTGTCGGATCCAAGGGGGGCAACCAGGTCATGCCCCCCCCAAAGCCTGGAAGGGGGGCCAACATGTCTTTTGCTCCCCCCCCCCCAAAAAAAAACGTTAACAATTTATTGTAAAAATTGACTTTGCAGCAGTCAAAATTCAGCTATCCAGTGAAAAACTGGAAATTTTGGAAAACATGGCTCTTACCATCAAATCTGGGCTTAAAAAGCTCAACTGGATGAGAAAATAGCAGCCAGCAAGCCGCCAGTCGGAATTGAAGCTCGAACACACGTTTTTTTACATGTAGGAAGAACACTTCATATGGTATCAATTTGGAATCCAATCTACACTATTTCGGCGCAAATGGTTGTCAAAAATGACGCCTTACTTTTGTGGAAATAACTTTTCGGGACGCGTGACAGCGGTGTGTACAAAGTTCACGTGTGATTTTCATGAAGGTCCCAAGCAGTTGCTGGCACTAGGCCCAAATAATATTTTTTTGACGCGTCAATATTTTGATCCAGCCCAATAGAAATGGTATTGGGGAAAATGACCGATTTAAAAACGGCGATTATGAAGCACTATAAAACAGTGATGGGATGAATGGCACATGAATCAGTGCATTGTGGCTCATAATACAGTTTCAGCCACCTAGATGTTCAATAATTATCTTGGAAATTGATGCAATATTGCTTTATAAGTGCATCAATTTTTGTATCCCTTGGCTCACCTGAATATTTTTCTTTAGTCAAATTAAAATCAATGTATCAAAATATTGATGCAGTAACAGCATGGGTGAATAATTTTGTAAGCAAAAATACTTTTCCATAATAATTTCATGTAATTACATTACGAAATTCGTTTTATTCACTTACAAAATATAAACTTGAAAATTTAAAAAGGTTATCCTAAGAAAATGACACAAACATATTTGATGTAATTTGTCGCCACGTGATGGCGTCTCAATCTTTCCCGAAACAAACCAAAAAAAACTTACGTAAACAGTTTGAGTTGTGACCAAGGTGGATGGAGTAAACAGTTGTGCATCAGATGGTGTGATTATTTTTGTAGACTGACCATTTTCCATGGGGACTAGGTGTTTTTAGTGAAATGTTGTCAATAATTGTGTCAATTTTTGTTATCCTTAAAGGAAATAGTTCACCTTTGAAAATTTGCCCAAACACGATTTGATTATACTTTTTAATACAATTTCTTTTTATATTGTCAAAAATGGCCTTATATATCGCGCCGATTCAGGACAGAAGGCCGTAAATTATTATTGTTTATCAAAACTATATGCATACTCTCTGAGTCAGAGTCCTGACGTTACGCGAATGTAAAAAAATGGCTCAGCCAATCAGATTCGAAAGTAGTGGCGTAAGGATAGGCTCGCATTAGAGATATGCCAACCGGCGGTTCGCTTGCTAGCACCAGCTGCAAGCTGATTGGCTGATGGTATAGCCTCTGCCCGGGCTAGATCCATCACCACATTCTTTCGCCAGCACCGCATTCCTTCGCCAAAAAATCAAATATATTCGGCTGGTCTTTTCAGTCAAGACAACTTGCAGATAGGGGTTTCCCAACACGGGCTACAAAACAGCTATCTCAGTTTAAAACTAATGTTGAAGGTGAACTATTTCCTTTAAAGGGAATAGGTCACCTTGAAAGTTGTCTTGAAGTTCAACCATTAGGTGCATCTTGAGCTCAAAACTATGAATATCACTTTGGTTTGGACAACTGATGGATATATGTGGAGAAAGAAGTAAGTTTCTCTTTCTATTTCACGAGACATCGCACGATAGCAGCTGGCGTTCTGGCTCCGCCCCGCTCCGCCTGACGCCAAGTACAGTCTCTGATAAGGGGCCGCCGCGCCGCCCGGGCGGCTGAGCGGATATTAACGAGGCGTCGTGACCAGAGACTACGTGCCAGAGAGTGTACCTGCCTCTGGCCGCGCGGCGGCGAGCGTTCATTCCCAAATCGTGGCCAGGAACAGCGGGATTGAAATCGGGCCCACTAGTCCTGTGTCGAAATTACTTAACGTAGAGAGGTAATTCTTTCACCACAAACCATTTTTAGATCTGCTCTACAAATCTGCTATCTCAGTCCAAAACCCCATGTTAAAGGTGAACTATTCCCTTTAAGTACAGTGCCTAATACCTATGACAAGCTCCGCCCACTTCGCATAAAAAAATTGACGCGTCAATAACTTGATTTTTTGGACCTAGTGCCCACAACTGAATGGCAATTGTGCAATCAAAATAAAACAAACTATAGGTAGGTACCTAGGTTGAGATAGATATTTCTAGCTCAAACCTGTCAGAAGTATCTGCCCCTCCCGGATTGTCTCAATAACCTGAAAACTATGATAGATATCAACGTGAGACTTTCAGTACCTTATCCTGCATCAAGTCGAAGTCTTTTCACTAACCCTCAATGAAATTGATGTAGTATTTTGGGAGATAATGACGTTTTAATGACGTCAAGTCATGCCATTTTTGGTGGAAAAACGATAAATGTTTGGAAAATCGTAGAAAATAGAGTTTTGGAGCAAATTGCAAATACAAAACGTCACAAGCAAGTAAATTACATTTTCTTCAAAATGGCTATCTCAGATTTTCCCCGAAATTTTGGGTTTTTGAACCCCAAAAATTAAATAAAAAACGGATTTTTTTGTGTGAATTTGAAGTGAATTTCTTAAGCTCGAATACCAAAATAAGGTGACCGGCCCAAATCCGGAGAATACAATGTGGGTACCTTTTTGCCACAAAAAGTTCCCCCCCAAAAAAACGACGGCTGGATCCGCCAGTGGGCACTAGCCTAGACCCCATTTTGCAAATGGGAAATTAAATTGCTTAAAAAGTTTTGTGGAAAATGACCTTAGTATTTTCTACATTTAAATAACAGCCAAAAATAATGGCTATCTCAGTTCAAAACCAATACAAAGGTGAAGTATTCCCTTTAAGATCCTCCACCAAACCAGCTTCATTTGAGAGTCCAGCACACTTGGAGTGTTCCCATGACGAAAGCGATTCGGCTCTTCAACATGTTGGATCAATAGGCTCTCTTGTGTTGCAAGTAAGAACGCGTTTGAATGGTGACTCGCTCCCCCTGGACATACTGCTGGACCAGTCCAACTCAGGGTAAGTTGAAATCCCCAAGCAGTAGTAGATAATGATTGGTTTCAGCAACACCCTTCATTATCATACATATATCTCTTGTAGATTCTGGACCATTTACTGATGGACTTCCGTATATACCCACAAGTATTTTTTTTAGCATTCTCTAGCTTAATGGCAATACCGACTGCTTCTGTAACAGTAGTGTTGACCTCTACCTGTTCAACATTACAAACATCTTCAGAAACATATTATACTGCAATGCCAACAAGACACTGGCCAATAGAGCTATTCACCCATGACGTCACTGATTGGAAGTGGTTCCAACAGCTGACTGTGCTAATGTTAAAGGCCATAGGGAAGATTTTCTTATCTAGATTGTGGGAGAATGGCATTTGATTATGTGATGACAAGTTGTTTAATGGGTAAGGTGGATTTTCCCTCATTTTTCCCACCTAACAAACTATTTTTTTCAATGACAAGCCACCTTGGAATTAGGTATGAGTAGTTATCAGTTCACCTTAACACAATCACATGCCTCCAATGACGTACAAATGACTTTCCCCTTGTTCAATCAAATTTGGTAAACCTTGAAAAAATGTCTTATGGAAACAAATGTGACAAAAGACAACCTAAAGTGCATACAAATGTACAAATATTGAGGTTACTCGTCACCTAACACCATAATATGAACTGAAATCGGCGCCACCAAAACCAAAAGCTCACATTGCTTTCGTTTTTGTGAATGTAACACCTGCACCATGACCGCCTCTTAATATTTATACGTCAATTGTGACGTTGCCTGTTTTTACTGAATGCATGTTTTGAGTGATAAAAATGAGGAAAAATCCAAATTACCCATAAAACAAGTTTCATCACATAATTGAATGCCATTCTCCCACAATATAGGTAAGAAAATCTTCCCTATGGGCTTTAACATTAGCGCAGTCAGCTGATGGAACCACTTTCCCCCAGTGACGGCAGAGTGAACAGCTCTATGGTTCACTCTATCATGGCAGAATGACGCATCTGACACAAGGTAAGGTAAGACGCCGGCCAATGGTTCACTATCACTGCAGAATGGCGCATCTGGCACAATACAAATACATATGTGGACACAATTTGATGTATGTCAACTTCCTAATGTGAATTGGGCATCATGTTCAACATTGTCAGTAGCACAAAAGTTTGGTAATACAACATGTTTGGCATCAGGACAGTTTCCCTACCTCTTGAAACTGGGGGCAGTCGGCAGATCAGACTTCAGAGGGCCATGGCCCCTTAACAAGAAAGGCTCTGAAATCTGATTTCGCCCTTCCAAGATGTTTTGGTTTTGGCAGAAGTTTTTGACATGTCTACAACATTGTATGGAAAGAATTAACTTCATTTGGATAATCTGGCCCTCTCAAAACCCACTGCTAAATCTGCCCTTGCTAGCAACACCAGACAGGAGAGATTCACTGTTCAATCAAGCACGAAGAGTTCAAGTTCATGAAGTGTGGAAAACCGCTCACATAACAATAATTATTAGTGCAAATGGATACAATCGGCACAAAATCACGCAAAAACCACATTTACTCACCCTCAAAAGGGTTGAACACAGTGCAATTTCACTTCTCCCCTGCACATGCACGTCCGGCTGCATCCCAAGTTCTGGCGTTCTGGCGCCCACAAATCAAGCAGAAACATGAAAACGTTGCAGATTCAAACCGCAAGTACACCTTCCATACTTCCTTTCGCGCCAAAACATACTTAAAAGTTCATTTAGGTTCTACAAATGTGATGGACATGTACTACAGCAAGGATTAACGATTCGCGCACAGTATTAGCTATTGAGGTAATTCTTCGACAAGTGACGTCAGAGTGCTAAATGCAACTGAATACTAAATCAAAATGTCTGGATGCTACTTCAAGCACCATAATCTTTGGCAGCCTGTGGTAGATTTAGTACTCGTACGGTACTGAAAACATATCACATTTTATTAAGTACCGTTATTGTGCTAGCGTAAGTATACTGTACGTACTTCATAATGTTACCACACATAAAGTACTTCATGTACCACCTATAATATTCTTAAACATATTGCAATACTTCGGCAAGTACCAGGAGTACTAAATATTTTTCTGTGTGTACATACTCTTCTACGAGCGGATAGTGTAGCGCGTGACTGTATAGGTTAGGTATAATTATTTGTCAGCCGCTGTGCCCCCAAACAACGTATACAGAATATATCTGATTCGCTTTATTGTGCACTAAACACCGATTTAAAGGAAAGTTTCTTTGGAAACAAATGCTTCTATTTACATGAAATCATGAAAATGTGTCGATTTTCGGCTGATACCAGTCGTTATGAGGAAGAGGGTGATGGCCCCGATGACCCCTGGACAGGCTCCTGCCAAATGTCAGTGATAACATCATTAGTCCATCGGCCGTCACACAGCCGTGGCCAGAGATATCATCAGATCTAGCCGCCGCGCCAGCTGTCGAGGGCGTCACCGCTCTCCACCCCATTAGTGACCGCGTGACCACCTCCCCCCTCCCCCTCCCCTCTCCCCCTAACCTCCTCACAAAGCTGACCGGATCGGCACAGGGGGACACAACAGACGGACCCCGGGGACAGATCGCGGCGGCAAATGAACCGCACATTGTCCAATTATCGACACTGTAACGGCTTCATTGAGCCTGGTTGACTGGTTCCACCCGGCTGCCTCTGCTCCCCGCTACAGTCGCTGTCAATCCCCTTCGTAATCCCCTCACGACCCCTGACAATCCCTCGCAATCCCTCTCGATCCCTGTCAATCTGCGTTATCCCCCCCTCCCCCAGCCCCCCCCCCCCCCCCAGCGCCGGGCCCTGTCCTGTCATCGCCCCATCACGCGCCTGAGGGCCTGTTGAGGTCTCACGAGGGCACTCAGTCGCTGGAATTTCTCTCTGGGTGACCCTCGATGACGGGCTGATTTCTAATTGGAATATGAGGGATCTAATACAGTGGAATGAGTACCTACTACCTGAGTTTCATGAGCAAAAACACTATAAACTTCAACAGAATCGGCCCTCACGAACTATAAAGTGGCGTAGCATTACTTGGCGAGGTATCAGACAGTTGCAGCTGTGTTAAAATCAAGACGCTGCAATAAGTTGAACCCAACAGTACCCGATATTCCTGTATTTATTTTAGCCGTATACAACCAGCAGCAGTACCGGCACCACGGCCAGCACCGAGCAGTCCCTGTTTCGACCAGCGCTCCCTCGACAAAACTACCCACGAAAGCGGTCCATGGGAACCGGACACGTGCCTGGCCTCCCCGCACTCAGGCACGTGACAGTCGCCCATCCACTTCCCCTACTACGTGCCGACACGTGCCCGCCCCCTCTGAAGAGCAACCGCTAGTGTTATGTTTGTGGAGAGGGAATGACTCATCTCTGGCCGTGGTCTGGCCTGACCAGAGGCCTGTTCACGGGGTCTGCGGCCGCCGCGGCTCACGCGGCCAGGAGGCGGAGCTTAATTTGAACAACTTTGAACACTTTTGCGGCCGCTGATGGCGTCCGATAAATGGCGTGTGTAGCCTTCGCAACGAATAGGCAATTTCATGAAAACCCTCAATGTTTTTAAAAACCACTCAACTATACATGAATATCTACGAGTCACTACGAGTTGTCATTTTTGGTCAAACAACCGCCAGTGAGTTGCGATATGAACAAAGCAGTGCGCAACCTTTGTCAGACGCGCGCCATTTATGTCGAAGTTCTTTTGCGGCTGCTCCCGAGCAACCGCAGGAACCGCAGAAATGAGAGTCTCCTCCCGGATCTCCTCTTTCGTGATTGGCTGACGATTAAGCCCCGCCCTTTTGGCCGCGGGAGCCGCGGCGGCCGCAGACCCCGTGAACAGGCCTCAGGTCTGACAGTGGTCAAAATGACTCGAGTTAAGACTCTTGTCAGACGGTGAACAGAAACTGGTCAGAATCTGGTCAGACTCTGGTCAGCTTCTGGTCAGAATTTGGTCATATTGATGAACCGGTATCGCGTAATATGGATGACTGATTGTGCATTGTAGATAATATCGAACAGCGAGGGAAGCCGTATCGGACGGATACCTGACGGACGCTATATATACAGATTATTCGGCTGCTTTTCAAAGCGTTAATCACCCACTTCTCATTCATAAACTAAAACATTCCTGCCATTTGAGGGATTCTGCCTTAAAATGGTTTGTCTCGTATCTGTCCGATAGGCGTCAGAGGGTCATCGTCAATGGCAAAACCTCCGACTGGAAACCAGTAACGTCTGGTGTTCCAGAAGGTTCTCTTTTGGCTCCACTTCTCTTTTCATTATTCATCAATGACCTACCACTTGAAATTCAGTCCGGCTGCCTTCTGTACGCCGATGACGTCGAAATATACCGCAAAATTACTTCCCCATCTGACGGACTACTGCTGCAACAGGATCTCGATCGTCTGTCAGCCTGGTCCGCCTAACTCTGAATCCCCAAAAATGAAAATAATTCACTATGACCCTCAGGCGCGCGCCCGTCCAAACAATATATCTTATTAGTGCTTCAAAACTCGAGCACGTTGGAGAAATTCGCGATTTGGGCATCATTCTCGACACCAAACTTACATTTGCTCCCCAGGATACAAATGTTGTCAGAAGGGCCAATAGATCGCTCGGACTACTAATTCGCTCTTTTCAAACCGGTTCTCATGGTTCAAAGTTGAACATGAACGCTCTACTGTGCGCTTACTTCTCCAACGTACGCTCAATTTTAGAATATGGTATAGCGTGATCTGGGCGGGCGCGGCTGATTCCCACACAGTGCGGGTCGATCGAGTTTAACAAAAATTTATAATTTGGCTTCTAAATAGTACTTTTTCTGGTCACACCGCTTCTTTAGCATACTCAGACCTGTTACAACACTTCGGGATACTACCTTCTTTGTCAGCTATCACCTGTCAGCATGACCTATTGTTCATCAGGAACATTTTCCACTCGAAATTAGATTATCAAACTTTGCTAACAAGCTTTTCACTTCATGTACCAGCTCGATCGACCCGCACTCACAAGCTGTTACGCGAGATCTGCCCCCGCGTTAACACCGTGAAGGGCAGTCTACTCTGCAGGGTAGCTAAGCTAGTCAACTCTTTTGTAAACAGCGTCCCAGAGGTGGATTTTCTTGTAGATAATTTTAACACTTTTAGAAAACATGTCATCACTTATATAGCATCTCTGTAACTCGTCTTTTACGGTCGCTGTTTTTATCTTGCATCATTTATCAGTTCACTTTGTATTGTTTACACTATTTATATCTTACTAATGCTTCGATGTGCAGAGTGATCGTGTTATCGGTTTTACTATGTGACCTCACATTTCAGTGGGGGTGACCCTGTTGGTGTTCTGCTTAATAAAATAAATACAATAAATACAATATCTTGCCACCATTTTTGTGATCGTATCTATGTCGCAT
Organism: Chirona hameri; assembly: GCA_036785665.1. NCBI lineage: Eukaryota > Metazoa > Arthropoda > Thecostraca > Balanomorpha > Balanidae > Chirona > Chirona hameri. Next base: position 26,076 of record JAXIVJ010013833.1, read on the forward strand.
ATTCAGTAAACAACGCCAGTCAAATACATAAATCACTGAGATGCGCTGTTGAATGATCAAGTGCAATACCTAAATACTAGCAGCGAGATAGTAACTTTTGGTTAATCATCTAGAGCAGCGGCCCCATACAGCGTATTGTCAGACAAGCCAGAAGAGCAATTGTCCCGACATTCGTTATTGCACAATAAAATACACACATACAATATATCATATCAACGTCGACGCACATTTTTCAGCGTATCTCGACAGTCATCTTAACCGGCCTGCAGCTACTCTGCCTTTATGGAGCGCATCAGAACGTCAGTCGGACAGTCATCTTACCAGGCCTGCAGCTACTCTGCCTTTATGGAGCGCATCAGAACGTCAGTCGGACAGTCATCTAAACCGGCCTGCAGCTACTCTGTCTTTATGGAGCGCATCAGAACGTCAGTCGGACAGTCATCTTACCAGGCCTGCAGCTACTCTGCCTTTATGGAGCGCATCAGAACGTCAGTAGGACAGTCATCTTACCAGGCCTGCAGCTACTCTGCCTTTATGGAGCGTATCAGAACGTCAGTCGGACAGTCATCTTACCAGGCCTGCAGCTACTCTGCCTTTATGGAGCGCATCAGAACGTCAGTCGGACAGTCATCTTACCAGGCCTGCAGCTACTCTGTCTTTATGGAGCGTATATCAGAACGTCAGTCGGACAGTCATCTAAACCGGCCTGCAGCTACTCTGCCTTTATGGAGCGTATCAGAACGTCAGTCGGACAGTCATCTTACCAGGCCTGCAGCTACTCTGCCTTTATGGAGCGTATCAGAACGTCAGTCGGACAGTCATCTAAACCGGCCTGCAGCTACTCTGCCTTTATGGAGCGTATCAAAACGTCAGTCGGACAGTCATCTTACCAGGCCTGCAGCTACTCTGCCTTTATGGAGCGTATATCAGAACGTCAGTCGGACAGTCATCTAAACCGGCCTGCAGCTACTCTGCCTTTATGGAGCGTATCAAAACGTCAGTCGGACAGTCATCTTACCAGGCCTGCAGCTACTCTGCCTTTATGGAGCGTATCAGAACGTCAGTCGGACAGTCATCTATACCGGCCTGCAGCTACTCTGCCTTTATGGAGCGTATAAGAACGTCAGTCGGACAGTCATCTAAACCGGCCTGCAGCTACTCTGCCTTTATGGAGCGTATCAGCACGTCAGTCAGACAGTCATCTTACCAGGCCTGCAGCTACTCTGCCTTTATGGAGCGTATCAGAACGTCAGTCAGACAGTCATCTTACCAGGCCTGCAGCTACTCTGCCTTTATGGAGCGTATCAGAACGTCAGTCGGACAGTCATCTAAACCGGCCTGCAGCTACTCTGCCTTTATGGAGCGTATCAGAACGTCAGTCGGACAGTCATCTTACCAGGCCTGCAGCTACTCTGTCTTTATGGAGCGTATCAGAACGTCAGTCGGACAGTCATCTAAACCGGCCTGCAGCTACTCTGCCTTTATGGAGCGTATAAGAACGTCAGTCGGACAGTCATCTAAACCGGCCTGCAGCTACTCTGCCTTTATGGAGCGTATCAGAACGTCAGTCGGACAGTCATCTAAACCGGCCTGCAGCTACTCTGCCTTTATGGAGCGCATCAGAACGTCAGTCGGACAGTCATCTAAACCGGCCTGCAGCTACTCTGCCTTTATGGAGCGTATCAGAACGTCAGTCGGACAGTCATCTAAACCGGCCTGCAGCTACTCTGCCTTTATGGAGCGTATCAGAACGTCAGTCGGACAGTCATCTAAACCGGCCTGCAGCTACTCTGCCTTTATGGAGCGCATCAGAACGTCAGTCAGACAGTCATCTTACCAGGCCTGCAGCTACTCTGCCTTTATGGAGCGTATCAGAACGTCAGTCGGACAGTCATCTAAACCGGCCTGCAGCTACTCTGCCTTTATGGAGCGCATCAGAACGTCAGTCGGACAGTCATCTAAACCGGCCTGCAGCTACTCTGCCTTTATGGAGCGTATCAGAACGTCAGTCGGACAGTCATCTAAACCGGCCTGCAGCTACTCTGCCTTTATGGAGCGTATCAGAACGTCAGTCGGACAGTCATCTAAACCGGCCTGCAGCTACTCTGTCTTTATGGAGCATATCATAACGTCAGTCGGTCAGTCATCTTACCAGGCCTGCAGCTACTCTGCCTTTATGGAGCGTATCAGAACGTCAGTCGGACAGTCATCTTACCAGGCCTGCAGCTACTCTGTCTTTATGGAGCGTATCAGAACGTCAGTCGGACAGTCATCTGACCCGGCCTGCAGCTACTCTGCCTTTATGGAGCGTATATCAGAACGTCAGTCGGACAGTCATCTAAGCCGGCCTGCAGCTACTCTGCCTTTATGGAGCGTATCAGAACGTCAGTCGGACAGTCATCTAAACCGGCCTGCAGCTACTCTGCCTTTATGGAGCGTATCAGAACGTCAGTCGGAAAGTCATCTAAACCGGCCTGCAGCTACTCTGTCTTTATGGAGCATATCATAACGTCAGTCGGTCAGTCATCTTACCAGGCCTGCAGCTACTCTGCCTTTATGGAGCGTATATCAGAACGTCAGTCGGACAGTCATCTAAACCGGCCTGCAGCTACTCTGCCTTTATGGAGCGTATCAAAACGTCAGTCGGACAGTCATCTAAACCGGCCTGCAGCTACTCTGCCTTTATGGAGCGTATCAGAACGTCAGTCGGACAGTCATCTAAACCGGCCTGCAGCTACTCTGCCTTTATGGAGCGTATCAGAACGTCAGTCGGACAGTCATCTAAACCGGCCTGCAGCTACTCTGCCTTTATGGAGCGTATCATAACGTCAGTCGGTCAGTCATCTTACCAGGCCTGCAGCTACTCTGCCTTTATGGAGCGTATATCAGAACGTCAGTCGGACAGTCATCTTACCAGGCCTGCAGCTACTCTGCCTTTATGGAGCGTATCAGAACGTCAGTCGGACAGTCATGTTACCAGGCCTGCAGCTACTCTGCCTTTATGGAGCGTATCAGAACGTCAGTCGGACAGTCATCTTACCAGGCCTGCAGCTACTCTGCCTTTATGGAGCGTATCAGAACGTCAGTCGGACAGTCATGTTACCAGGCCTGCAGCTACTATGCCTTTATGGAGCGTATCAGAACGTCAGTCGGACAGTCATCTTACCAGACCTGCAGCTACTCTGCCTTTATGGAGCGCATCAGAACGTCAGTCGGACAGTCATCTTACCAGGCCTGCAGCTACTATGCCTTTATGGAGCGTATCAGAACGTCAGTCTGTCAGTCATCTTACCAGACCTGCAGCTACTCTGTCTTTATGGAGCGTATCAGAACGTCAGTCGGACAGTCATCTTACCAGGCCTGCAGCTACTCTGTCTTTATGGAGCGTATCAGAACGTCAGTCGGACAGTCATCTTACCAGGCCTGCAGCTACTCTGCCTTTATGGAGCGCATCAGAACGTCAGTCGGACAGTCATCTAAACCGGCCTGCAGCTACTCTGCCTTTATGGAGCGTATCAGAACGTCAGTCGGACAGTCATCTAAACCGGCCTGCAGCTACTCTGCCTTTATGGAGCGCATATCAGAACGTCAGTCGGACAGTCATCTTACCAGGCCTGCAGCTACTCTGTCTTTATGGAGCGTATCAGAACGTCAGTCGGACAGTCATCTGACCCGGCCTGCAGCTACTCTGCCTTTATGGAGCGTATCAGAACGTCAGTCGGACAGTCATCTTACCAGACCTGCAGCTACTCTGCCTTTATGGAGCGTATCAGAACGTCAGTCGGACAGTCATCTTACCAGGCCTGCAGCTACTATGCCTTTATGGAGCGTATCAGAACGTCAGTCGGACAGTCATGTTACCAGGCCTGCAGCTACTCTGCCTTTATGGAGCGTATCAGAACGTCAGTCGGACAGTCATGTTACCAGGCCTGCAGATACTCTGCCTTTATGGAGCGTACATCAGAACGTCAGTCTGTCAGTCATCTTACCAGGCCTGCAGCTACTCTGCCTTTATGGAGCGTATCAGAACGTCAGTCTGTCAGTCATCTTACCAGGCCTGCAGCTACTCTGCCTTTATGGAGCGTATCAGAACGTCAGTTGGACAGTCATCTAAACCGGCCTGCAGCTACTCTGCCTTTATGGAGCGTATCAGAACGTCAGTCGGACAGTCATCTAAACCGGCCTGCAGCTACTCTGCCTTTATGGAGCGTATATCAGAACGTCAGTCGGACAGTCATCTAAACCGGCCTGCAGCTACTCTGCCTTTATGGAGCGTATCAGAACGTCAGTCGGACAGTCATGTTACCAGGCCTGCAGCTACTCTGCCTTTATGGAGCGTATATCAGAACGTCAGTCTGTCAGTCATCTTACCAGGCCTGCAGCTACTCTGCCTTTATGGAGCGTATCAGAACGTCAGTCGGACAGTCATGTTACCAGGCCTGCAGATACTCTGCCTTTATGGAGCGTATCAGAACGTCAGTCGGACAGTCATGTTACCAGGCCTGCAGCTACTCTGCCTTTATGGAGCGTATATCAGAACGTCAGTCTGTCAGTCATCTTACCAGGCCTGCAGCTACTCTGCCTTTATGGAGCGTATCAGAACGTCAGTCGGACAGTCATCTTACCAGACCTGCAGCTACTGTGCCTTTATGGAGCGTATCAGAACGTCAGTCGGACAGTCATCTTACCAGGCCTGCAGCTACTATGCCTTTATGGAGCGTATCAGAACGTCAGTCGGACAGTCATGTTACCAGGCCTGCAGCTACTCTGCCTTTATGGAGCGTATCAGAACGTCAGTCGGACAGTCATGTTACCAGGCCTGCAGCTACTCTGCCTTTATGGAGCGTATATCAGAACGTCAGTCTGTCAGTCATCTTACCAGACCTGCAGCAACTCTGTCTTTATGGAGCGTATCAGAACGTCAGTCGGACAGTCATCTGACCCGGCCTGCAGCTACTCTGCCTTTATGGAGCGTATCAGAACGTCAGTCGGACAGTCATCTTACCAGACCTGCAGCTACTCTGCCTTTATGGAGCGTATCAGAACGTCAGTCGGACAGTCATCTTACCAGGCCTGCAGCTACTATGCCTTTATGGAGCGTATCAGAACGTCAGTCGGACAGTCATCTTACCAGGCCTGCAGCTACTCTGCCTTTATGGAGCGTATCAGAACGTCAGTCGGACAGTCATGTTACCAGGCCTGCAGCTACTCTGCCTTTATGGAGCGTATCAGAACGTCAGTCGGACAGTCATCTAAACCGGCCTGCAGCTACTCTGCCTTTATGGAGCGTATCAGAACGTCAGTCGGACAGTCATCTAAACCGGCCTGCAGCTACTCTGCCTTTATGGAGCGTATCAGAACGTCAGTCGGACAGTCATCTTACCAGACCTGCAGCTACTCTGCCTTTATGGAGCGTATCAGAACGTCAGTCGGACAGTCATCTTACCAGGCCTGCAGCTACTATGCCTTTATGGAGCGTATCAGAACGTCAGTCGGACAGTCATCTTACCAGGCCTGCAGCTACTCTGCCTTTATGGAGCGTATCAGAACGTCAGTCGGACAGTCATCTAAACCGGCCTGCAGCTACTCTGCCTTTATGGAGCGTATATCAGAACGTCAGTCGGACAGTCATCTAAACCGGCCTGCAGCTACTCTGCCTTTATGGAGCGTATCAGAACGTCAGTCGGACAGTCATCTTACCAGGCCTGCAGCTACTCTGCCTTTATGGAGCGTATATCAGAACGTCAGTCGGACAGTCATCTAAACCGGCCTGCAGCTACTCTGCCTTTATGGAGCGTATCAGAACGTCAGTCGGACAGTCATCTAAACCGGCCTGCAGCTACTCTGCCTTTATGGAGCGTATCAGAACGTCAGTCGGACAGTCATCTTACCAGGCCTGCAGCTACTCTGCCTTTATGGAGCGTATCAGAACGTCAGTCGGACAGTCATCTAAACCGGCCTGCAGCTACTCTGCCTTTATGGAGCGTATCAGAACGTCAGTCGGACAGTCATCTGACCCGGCCTGCAGCTACTCTGCCTTTATGGAGCGTATCAGAACGTCAGTCGGACAGTCATCTTACCAGGCCTGCAGCTACTCTGCCTTTATGGAGCGTATATCAGAACGTCAGTCACAATGTCCCACCTCATTATGCAGTATTAATCAGAAGAAGCACGTGTTCAGATCAGGTGCAACCCTATGCGCTTTATTTCAGCTTCTCGGCTATCGACTCCCAAAGCGTTATTAGAGTGATTCATCATTATTTCCGCTGATTGTTCATTCTTTATTCAGATTCATTCAGATAATTATTTCCGTTGAGCAGGTTGTTTAGTACATCGAAGTGGATTATTTAGCTCAAGCGGACGATTTGTATGGAGTCATGGACTAATTCATGATTAATTGACCCGCAATGGAGATGGAAACGCCCCAACAACCGCCAATTTCCTCATAACGACTGGAACTTTCACAGGAGGTCGTAGAAGACATGGCAAATTGAAAACAACGATATGATATTACGCCAACGGGCTCCAGCCATGGCCATGGAATGATTACTTGATGTGTTATTACCGTGATTATGGGCTATACTTTCTGATTGTGACGTCGAACTCCAACTTCTCAGGGATGGCTAGATACTTCAGCTCATTTGTGAAAATAGGGATACGTCTTTACCTAAACCGAAAACATTGGGTTTGACTACCGACGAAGTTCAGAGTTCGCCCAGAGACGTGCTTAACTGTCAGTTCCTGCTCTTTTCGTTCGTGTTCCTTGCGAACGTGACCTGCCGTCGGCACCACCTCCTTGCAATGATTACTCCCAATAATTAGTCCAGCGCTCCGGCCAAGACAAGCTTCATTATAACTTCCACTGTCTGCCGAGACGTCCGACCGCATTCTGGCAGCATTATCACAGCGTCTGGCAGCAATCAGTTGGTCTGATGTGCATATCACTATAGATCTCTCCCCAGTGGAATGCGTCCGAGTTTATTGCTCAGCTTGTTACTCGGCCCCTGGTGGGGAGTAATTGACTGGTCGAGGCCGTTCTATTAACATTGCTATCGTTGCGAAAGGTTCGTAAGTGGACAGGTTCAATCATGGACGGCGGAGCTGGCGTTGATTTTATTCAATCAGTGGTGGGTCCAGAATGGCAATAGCGGCTGGTTTGGGTACAGAGGTGCAAAGGCTTTGAAAGTCTGGTACAATTATACAAAAAAGTTTTATTAGATTTCGTTATCATGAGCATATAAACTGACTGAAGACAATTTCCTTGCGAAAGAAGTTCATTTTGCTTTAGAACGAGTAAAAGCATAATTTTGGACGATTTCAATAACATCCGTTTTGGGGTTATGGTAACGATGCCCGTTGCATCCATCCTTGGATCCATCACTGTATTCAATACAAATACATGAGCAAGTGCAGTCAAACAAGAGGTAGTCAAAGCCGAAATATTCTGGGAGCAGTATGAATATCGCTCAACACGTTCGTCTCACCGATAACCGAATTTGATTTCGATCGCCTTAGCATACCTCCATAAAAGGCGATTGGTATTCGCGCCGAAGACGGCTCGGAAATTGTATCTCGTGCGTGCGTCAACATCATCTCAAGCAGCCCCCGAGGGAAAGAGCTGTTTACTCGGTCTGCGCTCGATTTCCGAGTCCATCCCAGACTGCCACTGTGGTGGAAAGATAATCAGCTGATCCGTTAACTTCTCCGAGACGCCACAATAGCGTTTAGTTGGCGTTTCTGAGCATCAAAGAAGCTGCAATGCGTCGAGGGATGAGAACCTAACCGGGTGCGATGCTCCAGGTGGCATTGTCTGGCGGTGGCATTGTTCAGGAGAATATCACCTATGTGAAATGCAGAGACTGCTGTTGAATAAGACAGCACCCAGAAACTATATTGTCTATTCACCACCATAATTCATTATAAAAGCTGAACCTGACTGGAAGATTGGATACTGCATCTCAGCAAGATGAGACTACCAGACCTGTTTGTGGCTGTCGTCAACGACGACCGCAGGTCATACCCGTCAGGGGAAAATGCCGAGATCGAGCCCACTGTGAGGGGTGAGCAAGTCGGAAACCCAGCGCCACGACTGCGATAGTATAACATCCATTGGTATTTAAGTCAAAACCTCTCAACACTGAAAGAATATATGTTCCCAACACCCAATGTAGAGCTAACAGGTGTTCCTATTAGCTAACAGGTGTTCCTGTTATTCAATGTAAGGGCCATCAAATGTGGAACGTAATTTCAACGTAACTCTGCTAGGTGCAGTCAGCGCACGTTATGAGCTTTCCAAACCGAGCCATCATGTGCGCTAATTACTCCATGTAGGAAACATAAAACCTGGAAACGATTTCCACTTCGTTCTTCCAGATGATAGCAGCTGCCCTGTCAGCAGCCACTCGTGATGCCACTGATGACGGCTGGGCTCATGTTGAAGCTCTTTGATGATGTCAGGGCTCGTCTTGAAGAACATTGCTGACAACTTGGTGTGTGTTTAAGCCCATTGATGGCGTCTGGACTCATGTTAAAGCCCGTTGATAACGTCAAAGCCCGTATTGAAGCACGCTGGTACCGCCGCAGCTCCCGCAGCCCAATCCTGCAGTCCCGCTTTTACAGTCCCGCTCCCTAGCCGACCCTAAAGCCATACAGCTCCCTACAGTCCGGCCCTGGCCCGATCCTACAGCTCAGCTCCCAGCCGTCTCCTGCAGCCCACCCCAGGTCGCTCCAGCAGCCCGCCAGCCCGTACATCACTGGAAGGGGCTCGCATGTCGCTCGCGGTTTGATTGCGTCAACTCAAGCGATAACAGCTCCTGGTCCCGCAATTGACTGCATTCCTAGAAAGCGCACCCCCCCGATCGCCGACAGAGGGGGGGGGGGGGGGGGGGGGGGGGGGGGGGAGGGTGAACCAGTTAAGCTGTGAGTCAGAGTATGAAGGCCATGTGCGCATTTGAGAGAGCCATGCTGCTGTAAAGTATAACTCATAACAACTTCAAGAACTGAGTGCATCACCTTTCAGCGACGGTAGAACCATCATGAAGATGCTCAAAACAGCCAACTGGAAAGAAAAAAAGGTTATGCATGAAAACATATCTTATTTGTTAATCAGCTAAGTTAAGACACATAAGAACTACCTGTATGCACAACACACTTTTGTGTATTCTTTCCCAACATATTGTAATAAACTGCCTCGGCGAAAACAACCTGCCCCAGTTATAAACTTTAACATATATTTTGGGAGAAATGAGAGTAAGGCCATTTTAGCGCATACACTTCTTTTTTCAGTTTGCCTTATCAACTGTGTAAATGATCTCTGCGGACTCTGGCCGAAATCCTTCACATAGCATGATTACGCACACAGCCTTGGCTTCCATTGACTCAGAGCGTGACGGGTGCGGTGACGGTGACAGGTGTGCCACCTCGTGACGGTGTGCGGTGTGCCACCTCGATGACGGTGTGCGGTGACATGTGTGTCACCTCGTGACGGTGGCGGTGACAGGTGTGCCACCTCGTGACGGTGGCGGTGACAGGTGTGCCACCTCGTGACGACGGCGGTGACAGGTGTGCCACCTCGTGACGGTGGCGGTGACAGGTGTGCCACCTCGATGACGGTGTGCGGTGACATGTGTGTCACCTCGTGACGGTGGCGGTGACAGGTGTGCCACCTCGTGACGGCGACTATGACAGGTGTGCCACCTCGTGACGGTGGGCGGTGACAGGTGTGCCACCTCGTGACGACGGCGGTGACAGGTGTGCCACCTCGTGACGACGGCGGTGACAGGTGTGTCACCTCGTGACGACGGCGGTGACAGGTGTGCCACCTCGTGACGGTGGCGGTGACAGGTGTGCCACCTCGTGACGACGGCGGTGACAGGTGTGCCACCTCGTGACGGTGGCGGTGACAGGTGTGCCACCTCGTGACGGTGACGGTGTGCGGTGTGCCACCTCGTGACGGTGGGCGGTGACAGGTGTGTCACCTCGTGACGACGGCGGTGACAGGTGTGCCACCTCGTGACGGTGGCGGTGAC
>JAXIVJ010013834.1:0-36100 GCA_036785665.1 Chirona hameri
ATATATATATATATAAATATATATATATATATATATATAAATATATTATATATATATATATATATATATATATATATATAATATAATATATATATATATATATCTACAATTAGTTTATTTTGGATTGTTTATATCAGCGACTTAACCCGCGCGGCGCTGGGTCTCCATCCGAACGTGCGGTGCTGGGGGGGGGGTACATTTTACCCCCTCGTATCTTCCGAACCAATAACCGCAGCGAGACGCGCAAGGCGGCGATCGAAAGCTCTCAGTGAGAAGAATCTAACGCATGCCCGAAATTATTAACATAAGGTCACATGTCAGGTCACGGTCAGGTCAAGTGTCAAATTTAAGTATTTGGGTTTTTGAGCTATACTTTCCATCCAAAGCCTTGTATTGCAACTATTATCTCACAAAGTGCTCTCAAATGTATAATGCATCTCCCGCATAAGTAAAAGTGAAATTTTAAGCAAAGGTTAAGGTCAAGGTCAGGTCACAAAAGGTCACAGGTCTACGAAAGCCATGCGACACATGTTGTATGGGTTATTTTACACGTATAATTCGATAGAAGCAGCCATTTCACAGCCTGACACCATATAATGGCCCTCAGGTCAAGGTCAGGTCACAATAAGGTAAAATTTGAAATTGATTAATCTAAATAAACATTGCATGTTTCTAGACTAGTTTTGTCCTTCGAAATACAGTGGTGGCATTTATTTGTCTGTATCTGGTCAGTAAAAGCCAAAAAACGCAATTAAAAATGACGTCATGAGTTACTTATTCTTAGAGAGCCATAAGTCAGTCAAAAATAAAGAAATTGCTTTGAAATTTGGTTTGAACATCGTTCATACTCGGTTCTTAATATATCTTCCGGTTTTTTTGAAAATCTTCAAACAAAAAACTTTTGTGGAAATTGTTCTCCAAAAATCAGTTTTTTGCATTTTTGGGGGTCCAAAAACCCAAATTTTAATATCTAAGATAGCCATGTTAAAGACAATGTTATTTCCTTTCTTTTGACGCCTTTTATTTGCGATTTGCATGAACACGCTATTTGCTACGATTTTTCAAACATTAACGGTTTTTCACCAAAAATGACATGATATGACGTCACTAAAACGTCATCATCTCCTCAAAATTTTCACGAATTTCAACAAAGTTGTAACACAAGATGTAGAATTGATGCACCATATGGTACCGACAGTTCACTTCGTCATAGTTTTTCATAGTTTTCATAGTTATCTGTCATATAGTTTTCAAGTTATGGAGAAAATCCGGGAGGGGGGGGGGGGGGGGGTAAAATTTACCCCCAGCGCCGCGCGGGTTAACCAGCGCACTGTTAACGGCTAACGCTTTGCGCCGAACACGAACTGCAGGGGGTTGATTTCTGCCCTCTGAGATCTCGAAAACTACGCTACATAGCGAGAAGCGGAAAACGACATTTGATAGCTTGATACATGTTCTATCGAAAGTATTTCAGTATTGTTTTAGGTCAGGTCAAAATTGAGTCACCAGAGGTCATAAAGGTCCATTTTGCCATCTTTTCTCTCCTGTTTTAGGACATCGCTCCAGAAATTCCCATATCTCTCAGAAACTATGCTAGATAGAAACAAACGAAAAAGCAAACGCCAGCCAGTGAAATTTGCAATCGCTAAGGTGTCCTCAATTGATCGCAGGTCAATATTTGAGGCTCCAGAGGTCAACAAAGGGGAAAAATGTTTTTTTTGCTTATTTGTTTTTCGTTATTAACTTTTTTACTTTATAAAGATAACGAAGAACTGTTTACGCAATTGTGTTTATCTTGACAAGGCGCTTCGAAATGATATACATGGTGACCTTGTAAGTTAACTTAAACATTTAACCTCAGGTCAAGGTCAAGTGGTGACCCAAGTAGGGCATGTTGCATATGAGAAGACGTGTCTCGACGAGAACAAACGCCATTGATGTCTGTTTACTTCTCTATCTTCATTATGTCGGGAGTTATTGAACAAAAGTCATGGTGACCTCGCATGACCTCAAATGACCCAATAGGGTCACTGAACAAAACTTACACTTGGATCATCAAGAATATCCTATAATAAAATGATCCAGAAGTAATTGGACTAATATCATGCATATCCTTGAAATAGGAAGCATTTGTATATTTCCCCAATTACTTATTATGGAGAGGTTACGAAATTGACCTGACCTTAGGTCACCGATATACAAATTCCGAGATAAACGAATTGTAAGTACTTACGCCCTCATGACATCCTGTAAGTTTCAAACTGATCGGTGCAAAATCTGTCTTTGGCACAACTGCAAACATTTTTGGAGGTGGGGTCACTTGACCTGGTCTGGTGACCTGACCTGAGATGACCCGAGGTTATTTTTTCTTCAAAGTTTGCGCAATTATGTCCTAACAGGTGTGGAAAAACCCAGCGGTGCTGCGTGCCGCCGTTTCTTGGCTATCTTTGAAAAAACCTGAGGGGGGGGGGGAAGGGAAATCACCCACCCTGCAGTGCGTGGGTTAAGTTCGGGTCAATTTCGTGACCTCCCCATTATAAGTCAATGGGGAAAATATTCAAATGCTTCCTACTCTTCCAAGGATGCGCAAGATAGCAATCCTAATTCCTTCTGGATCATGTTATAATAGGCCATTCTTGATGACCTAGTTGACATTTTTGTTAAATGACCCCTACTGGGTCATCCGAGGTCACTAATAGTTATGTGCCAATAAGTCTCGGAATACTGACGATATAGAAGTTAAACCGACACAGATGTGTTTGTTTCGTCGAGGCACGTCTTCCCATATGCAACATGACCTACTTGGGTCAGCACTTGACCTTTACTTGAGGTCAAATTTTTAAGTTGACCTAACCGGGTCAACACTAATATGAGTCGAAGCGCCTTGACGAGAGAAACAGGATGACGTCAAAATTATTTCCTTGTCGTTATTAGGTTAAAAGCTATTAATGATTAACTGTTTTTGTTAAAAAAATAGCCTTTTTATCATTTGATGAGTTCTGGAGCCTGAACTATTGACCTGAGCTAAAATCTGAGGACACCCTGGCGATTCAATTTTTCAAAAGTTTTCCATTGCTTGTTTCCGTTTGTTCCTGGCTATCATAGTTCCTGTGATATCTGGGGTTTCGGGAGCGAAGTCCTAAAACTGGAAAATCTGACCTTTGATGACCTATGGTGACCTCAATATTGACTTGAGGAAAACAAATATGCGAAGTACCCTCGAATGTGCTTGTTGAGAGCTTTCGAACGCCCTTTTCTACGTCGTTCTAGCCCTTTTAGTTTTCGAGTTAGAGGGGGGGGGGGGTCTAAACACCCCCTCCCCCGTACGGCGAATGTGGCGCCGAGCATCGGCACGGCGCGGGTTAAAGGGAATGTTTCACCTTTCTATTGGTTTTGAACTGAGACAACCATTATCTTTGGCCGTTATTGAAAAGTCGAAAATACATTTTCCTCAACCATTTTTGGTCATTTTCCCAAAAACTTATCCGTTTTTAAGCAATTCAATTTCCCATTTGCAAAATGGGGTCTAGGCTAGTGCCACCGCTGATTGGCTGACAGCCACTGTGTCAGCCAATCCCACTTTGTCAGCCAATCAGCGACGGTCTATAGCCCAATAATGACGTCATCATCCCAAATTTAAAACCTTAATTTGTATAAAGTAAAGTTGACTTTTCGAGATAAATAATATCGCCATTGTTTTCAGCAGCACTTACTTCATATTTTCGACTACAACCAGTGTATATTTGACAACTTTCAGAAAGGTGAAACATTCCCTTTAAAGGGAATGTCTCACCTTTGTATTGGTTTTGAACTGAGATAGCCATTATCTTTGGCCGTTATTGAAATGTCGAAAATACTAAGGTCATTTTCCCCAAAACTTAGCAGTTTTTAAGCAATTCAATTTCTCATTTGCAAAATGGGGTCTAGGCTAGTGCCGCCGCTGATTGGCTGACAGCCACTTTGTCAGCCAATCCCATTTTGTCAGCCAATCAGCGGCGGTATATGGCTCAATAATTACGTCATCATCCGCAATTTGAAACCTGAATTGTATAAAGTTAAGTGACTTTTCGAGAGAGAGGGGGAAAATATCACCATCGTTTTCTGCAGCACTTACTTCATATGTTCGACTACCACCAGCGTATATTTGACAACTTTCAGAAAGGTGAAACATTCCCTTTAAAGGGAGATAATCACCCTTTTCCACAAAAATGGAGTTAGCACCTGAAATCGATAGACTAGGCCAAAATATTTGGTAAATTCATCACATTTTGAATATAAACATTCTTACCGAAAGATATTGGAAAGTTTCCTACTGATAAGCGATCCACGCTTATATCGATAGATACTCAGCAAGTACTCGATAACGAATTCAGTAAATTAGCCTCCCTATGCATTGTTATTGATCATGAAGGTATGCAATATGTTTCCTGCACTCCATCTTTTGCGAATATGTGCCAAAATTTTATGAACAATCAACAATCATTTGGAAAAAGTGCATTGAAATCGTCAGTTTAGTTTGGCGCCTGTGCCAAGCTAAACTACGGCGACCTATTTAGTGTCGGCGATTTGTTTACAAGTGCCCATTCAACAACGTTGAACAGATTGATGCAAAAGCGCCAGACGTTGCGATTTCCAATAGTGGAGGGAAAATACCAATCATTCATTTTCCCAAACTTCCAACTTTGAATTAGGGAATAATTTTATTTAATTCTTAAATTTAGATCACATTTGAATACCATAACGGTAGCCAAATAAGTTGTTGCTAACCAAATCAAAAGGTGATTATCTCCCTTTAAGGCCGCATGAAATGCGCGATTGTCGCTTTTAGTCATTCAAAACTGGCTCATGTTTTCTCCCAGAGCGAGCCATTGCTTGCTGCGGTCTTTCCCTTCCTTCTATTCCACTGTTCGCGTTGGAGCTGTTTCCCAGCTCATTCCACCATAGGGAGTGATTTACACTAATTGCCAGAGTGCTTAGAAAGCGCCGCATGGGTCCGGTCTTCTACTGACCATTAGAAACACTCCTGAGCGTTATTACTGCGCTGGCAGCCGGAGCCTGGGACACATGAGGGTGCAGTCGAAAAACAGACACAGTTCCAGTTTTATGCTCCTTAGTTACCGTGGTAACCATGGGAAGGCGGCGATTTCGTTATCGTACAAAGCTGCCCCGCGCTGGAGGCGGTAGTCCGTGAGAGATTCCTGCGTAACCCTCCGAGAGCCCGATGATGGTGACTGAGAGCGAGCCGGAGCATGGACGGAGTGTCTGCACTGCCGCTGCCGCTGCCGCTGCCGCTGCCGCTGCCGCTGTCCCCGTTGCCATGTCACCGCTGCTGTCACTGCGATACCACCGCTGCTGCTATTGGTGCTGCTGCTGCTGTCGGTATTGTTTCTGTTGCTGTCTCTGCCCAGTGCTGTCCGCTGTACCCCCTCACATTACCAGTCAGCCGGGCCTCCCTGCTGCCCACTCTATCATTAGGTCGGCGTGTGTGTGGCCCTCTCCCGGGCCGTCGCCGCCGAGCCGCCGTGTCCCGGGTGTCGCAATCCAGCCGGCCGGGGCTGCCTGGTAACCGAATCGCTCCGGTCCCCACCACTACCACCGTCACCTGTCGCCCGCCGCTGTCGCTCGCCGCTGTCGCCCGCCACTGTCGCCCCTCGCTGTCGCCCGCCACTGTCGCTCGCCGCTGTCGCTCGCCACTGTCGCCCGCCGCTGTCGCTCGCCGCTGTCGCCCGCCACTGTCGCTCGCCGCTGTCGCCCGCCACTGTCGCTCGCCGCTGTCGCTCGCCGCTGTCGCCCGCCACTGTCGCCCGCCACTGTCGCCCCTCGCTGTCGCCCGCCACTGTCGCTCGCCGCTGTCGCTCGCCACTGTCGCCCGCCGCTGTCGCTCGCCACTGTCGCTCGCCACTGTCGCTCGCCGCTGTCGCTCGCCGCTGTCGCTCGCCGCTGTCGCCCGCCGCTGTCGCTCGCCGCTGTCGCTCGCCGCTGTCGCTCGCCGCTGTCGCTCGCCGCTGTCGCCCGCCGCTGTCGCTCGCCGCTGTCGCTCGCCGCTGTCGCTCGCCGCTGTCGCCCGTCACTGTCGCCCGCCACTGTCGCCCGCCGCTGTCGCTCGCCGCTGTCGCTCGCCGCTGTCGCCCGCCACTGTCGCTCGCCGCTGTCGCTCGCCGCTGGTCCGGCCCCTGGTCCAGCCTCTGGTCCGGCCCCTGGTCCAGCCGCTGGTCCGGCTCCTGGTCCAGCCTCTGGTCCGGCCCCTGGTCCGGCCCCTGGTCCAGCCTCTGGTCCGGCCCCTGGTCCAGCCTCTGGTCCGGCCCCTGGTCCAGCCTCTGGTCCGGCCCCTGGTCCAGCCTCTGGTCCGGCCCCTGGTCCAGCCTCTGGTCCGGCCCCTGGTCCAGCCTCTGGTCGGTATCTTTAGAAATGACCTGATAAAAAGCAGGATGTTGTATATGGGCCATCTGGTTCACCTCTGCACTTCCTTTGCGCTATGAATACTAATCAGAAAATGCGCTTGCTTGTTATTCACGATCTTAATGCATATCTGCTCTAACGAGCTATCGAGCTACTTTTTAATATAGACGGTACTTTTGAACTGGAGTTTACGCATGGGTTAAGTTAAGACTTATAAGAGCAAGCTGATAAAAAACTTTCCATAGTTTGAATAGCGTTCGTTCCCTCACATATATCATTCGTTTGAATATGGTAGTATAATAAGTAACGTTTCTACTCTACCTACTACTGATGATTGTCCAGCAGGGGTGTAGGATCCTATTCCGTTGAAGTGACTTCGGCCCCTCAACTATCACCCCTCAACTTAAAAGCCGATATTTGACATGCAGCAACACTAAGAAGGGCAAAGATAAAGGAATACCAAGACAAATTAAAATTGGAAATATGACATTTTATTGTATATCGAACGAAACTGCTATTCATGATGGGGAAATTATATGAGTATACACTTTTTTGGTGTGCTAGGCTGGATCTGAGTGCAGTCCCCCCCCCCGGACTCCCAACTGATTTTGAGAAACTACGCCCCTGTTGTCCAGGTAGGCATATTTGTATTACATACCATAGCAAAAAGAAACATCTTCAAAGAAAGACGAGAACTATATGTTTGACCGGTGCGACCTGACCTTCGTTCAGCTGAGATTGCTGTCTGCACCCCAGACGCACTCACATAAATGCAACCCTGCGCAGAGAATTACTTTCCATTTGGTCTGATACCCGACGGGTCACATAGTTGCTCATTTAAATGCCATTGACAAGGTCCTGGAATTATGCCTGTAGTGTTTACCTCACATATACGCCTACACAGGCGCGCCGCCACGAAATTTTGAGTGGGGGGGGGGGGGGGCGGACCCATAAGTCCATATTTGCCAGTCAACAATCAACATTATGGTACGCACTAGTGATGTGATTTTCAGAAAATTCTTTGAACTTGACCAAACCGATACCAATTTCGAAAACCAAACCGATTTTTCCCAACCCGAAAATGACCGATTTTTGACCGACTTTAAATATTGGTGTAAGAGGTAGGCAATCGTAACTTTGCATATGCAATAATGGAAGTGCATTTTTTTTAGGGAAAGAAATACCTCGATAATACTTAATAGATTGATGATCAGAGGCCATTCTTATAAAAAGAAATCGAGCCGTGGCTGTATTTTTTTTTAGAATGACCTCAGTACCCGGCGCGGGAGATGTTTAGCGTCGAAACAGTGCCTCGGAAATGCAACGGCAAAGCCAAATAATATGCTGGTATTTTACACACTGCCCAAACATAACAAATGTCCAGTCCTGAGGCCGCTCTTAAAAAAAAAATAGAGCCACGGTTCGATTTTTTAAAATAATAATGGCCTCAGAATCCAAATTAATTGCCCGACATTCATATTTCCCAGCTGGATACCTGCAGAACATGGCGAACTTCCTGCAAAGAAGGTGTCTCCGGTCTGATGCATATCGCGGACTTGCTGGTGTCCGGTCTGATGCATATCGCGGACTTGCTGGTGTCCGGTCTGATGCATATCGCGGACTTAAGGTGTCCGGGGTCTGATGCATATCGCGGACTTGCTGGTGTCCGGTCTGATGCATATCGCGGACTTGCTGGTGTCTCCGGTCTGATGCATATCGCGGACTTGCTGGTGTCCGGTCTGATGTATATCGCGGACTTGCTGGTGTCCGGTCTGATGCATATCGCGGACTTGCTGGTGTCTCCGGTCTGATGCATATCGCGGACTTGCTGGTGTCCGGTCTGATGCATATCGCGGACTTGCTGGTGTCCGGTCTGATGCATATCGCGGACTTGCTGGTGTCCGGTCTGATGCATATCGCGGACTTGCTGGTGTCCGGTCTGATGCATATCGCGGACTCGCTGGTGTCCGGTCTGATGCATATCGCGGACTTGCTGGTGTCCGGTCTGATACATATCGCGGACTTGCTGGTGTCTCCGGTCTGATGCATATCGCCGACTTGCTGGTGTCTCCGGTCTGATGCATATCGCGGACTTGCTGGTGTCCGGTCTGATGCATATCGCGGACTTGCTGGTGTCCGGGGTCTGATGCATATCGCCGACTTGCTGGTGTCCGGTCTGATGCATATCGCGGACTTGCTGGTGTCCGGTCTGATGTATATCGCGGACTTGCTGGTGTCCGGTCTGATGCATATCGCGGACTCGCTGGTGTCCGGTCTGATGCATATCGCGGACTTGCTGGTGTCCGGTCTGATGCATATCGCGGACTTGCTGGTGTCCGGTCTGATGTATATCGCGGACTTGCTGGTGTCCGGTCTGATGTATATCGCGGACTTGCTGGTGTCCGGGGTCTGATGCATATCGCCGACTTGCTGGTGTCCGGTCTGATGCATATCGCGGACTTGCTGGTGTCCGGGGTCTGATGCATATCGCGGACTTAAGGTGTCTGGTCTGATACATATCGCGGACTTGCTGGTGTCCGGTCTGATGCATATCGCGGACTTGCTGGTGTCTCCGGTCTGATGCATATCGCGGACTTGCTGGTGTCCGGTCTGATGCATATCGCGGACTTGCTGGTGTCCGGTCTGATGCATATCGCGGACTTGCTGGTGTCCGGTCTGATGCATATCGCGGACTTGCTGGTGTCCGATCTGATGCATATCGCGGACTTGCTGGTGTCCGGTCTGATGTATATCGCGGACTTGCTGGTGTCCGGGGTCTGATGCATATCGCGGACTTGCTGGTGTCCGGTCTGATGCATATCGCGGACTTGCTGGTGTCTCCGGTCTGATGCATATCGCGGACTCGCTGGTGTCCGATCTGATGCATATCGCGGACTTGCTGGTGTCCGGTCTGATGCATATCGCGGACTTGCTGGTGTCCGGTCTGATGCATATCGCGGACTTGCTGGTGTCCGGTCTGATGCATATCGCGGACTCGCTGGTGTCCGGTCTGATGCATATCGCGGACTTGCTGGTGTCCGGTCTGATGCGTATCGCGGACTTGCTGGTGTCCGGTCTGATGTATATCGCGGACTTGCTGGTGTCCGGTCTGATGCATATCGCGGACTCGCTGGTGTCCGGTCTGATGCATATCGCGGACTTGCTGGTGTCCGGTCTGATGCATATCGCGGACTTGCTGGTGTCCGGTCTGATGCGTATCGCGGACTTGCTGGTGTCCGGTCTGATGCGTATCGCGGACTTGCTGGTGTCCGGTCTGATGCATATCGCGGACTTGCTGGTGTCCGGTCTGATGCATATCGCGGACTTGCTGGTGTCCGGTCTGATGCATATCGCGGACTTGCTGGTGTCCGGTCTGATGCATATCGCGGACTTGCTGGTCTCCGGTCTGATGCATACCGCGGACTTGCTGGTGTCCGGGGTCTGATGCATATCGCCGACTTGCTGGTGTCCGGTCTGATGCATATCGCGGACTTGCTGGTGTCTCCGGTCTGATGCATATCGCGGACTCGCTGGTGTCCGGTCTGATGCATATCGCGGACTTGCTGGTGTCCGGTCTGATGCATATCGCGGACTTGCTGGTGTCCGGTCTGATGCATATCGCGGACTTGCTGGTGTCCGGTCTGATGCATATCGCGGACTTGCTGGTGTCCGATCTGATGCATATCGCGGACTTGCTGGTGTCCGGGGTCTGATGCATATCGCGGACTTGCTGGTGTCCGGTCTGATGCATATCGCGGACTCGCTGGTGTCCGATCTGATGCATATCGCGGACTTGCTGGTGTCCGGTCTGATGCATATCGCGGACTTGCTGGTGTCCGGTCTGATGCATATCGCGGACTTGCTGGTGTCCGGTCTGATACATATCGCGGACTCGCTGGTGTCCGATCTGATGCATATCGCGGACTTGCTGGTGTCCGGTCTGATGCATATCGCGGACTTGCTGGTGTCTCCGGTCTGATGCATATCGCGGACTTGCTGGTCTCCGGTCTGATGCATACCGCGGACTTGCTGGTGTCCGGGGTCTGATGCATATCGCCGACTTGTTGGTGTCCGGTCTGATGCATATCGCGGACTCGCTGGTGTCCGGTCTGATGTATATCGCGGACTTGCTGGTGTCCGGGGTCTGATGCATATCGCCGACTTGCTGGTGTCCGGTCTGATGCATATCGCGGACTTGCTGGTGTCCGGTCTGATGTATATCGCGGACTTGCTGGTGTTCGGGGTCTGATGCATATCGCGGACTTGCTGGTGTCCGGTCTGATGCATATCGCGGACTTGCTGGTGTCCGGTCTGATGCATATCGCCGACTTGCTGGTGTCCGGTCTGATGCATATCGCGGACTTGCTGGTGTCCGGTCTAATGTATATCGCGGACTTGCTGGTGTCCGGGGTCTGATGCATATCGCGGACTTGCTGGTGTCCGGTCTGATGCATATCGCGGACTTGCTGGTGTCCGGTCTGATGCATATCGCGGACTTGCTGGTGTCCGGGGTCTGATGCATATCGCGGACTTAAGGTGTCCGGTCTGATGCATATCGCGGACTTGCTGGTGTCCGGTCTGATGCATATCGCGGACTCGCTGGTGTCCGGTCTGATGCATATCGCCGACTTGCTGGTGTCCGGTCTGATGCATATCGCGGACTTGCTGGTGTCCGGTCTGATGTATATCGCGGACTTGCTGGTGTCTCCGGTCTGATGCATATCGCGGACTTAAGGTGTCCGGTCTGATGCATATCGCGGACTCGCTGGTGTCCGGTCTGATGCATATCGCGGACTTGCTGGTGTCTTCGGTCTGATACATATCGCGGACTTGCTGGTGTCCGGTCTGATGCATATCGCGGACTTGCTGGTGTCCGATCTGATGTATATCGCGGACTTGCTGGTGTCCGGTCTGATGCATATCGCGGACTTGCTGGTGTCCGGTCTGATACATATCGCGGACTTGCTGGTGTCCGGTCTGATGCATATCGCGGACTTGCTGGTGTCCGGTCTGATGCATATCGCGGACTTGCTGGTGTCCGGTCTGATGCATATCGCGGACTTGCTGGTGTCTCCGGTCTGATACATATCGCGGACTTGCTGGTGTCTGGTCTGATGCATATCGCGGACTTGCTGGTGTCCGGTCTGATGCATATCGCGGACTTGCTGGTGTCCGGGGTCTGATGCATATCGCGGACTCGCTGGTGTCCGGTCTGATGTATATCGCGGACTTGCTGGTGTCCGGTCTGATGCATATCGCGGACTTGCTTGACCGAAACATACCTAAAATTCGCTCTCTGACCAACCAATAACCGATTCGATATTGGAATTGTTTTGGGTATACCAAAATTTTGGTTACCGAATGACATCACTAGTACGCACACATTCAGAAGAGCCGACTCTATTTCTCTTCCTTCATTTTCATTCAACTATTTTAATGAGGATCACCAGAACTCTTACTGCATGACCTTTTCCTTCTTCCAGATATTAATCATTTGACACATTAAGTTTTATCTACACTACGCTGCAGCCTGAAACCAACTCCGTTCCATCGCCCTAGCTTACCAGGAATGCGTCAGGAATCCCAAAAGTCGAAGTTCGCTGGTGGAATTTTAATGTTCTTATGAAATAACATGTCTCAGTGATGGTGACTTCATGGGCAAAGTCGTTGAGAAAGTTCTGTGGAAGGAACAGGACCCAGTTGATTGTTGCGATGTCGGATGCGGTCGCTAAAGCCGCGAAAGAATGCGCCTGGCGCGGTTATTTCACTCTTACCGCCTCGGGTAGATGCCTGTACGCCGGCACTGCTATTTTTCCCGGTTCTTGACATATTTATCACTATTCACAGCTCCCCGCAAACCAAAACATATCCTCAGTTGTAAACATGCTGTTCAGTGTTCACCCTTGACATGAATGCACTTCAGGTTGGCAAAAATGTTCTGTTACATACAACAATTACACCTATATGGACACAATGTATCAGCCAAATTCTGGTCTGACGCAAGGTTCTATGTCGGATGCCAGTGACGTACCGAGTATACGGTTATTCAGGGCATGCCCTGGTCCTTTGGACCCGAGGCGCCCATGCAAAGCTGGCGCCTCTCCGATCAGTGACGGCGCCCCTCCGGCCAGTGACGGCGCCCCTCCGGCCAGTGAGGACGCTCCTCCGGCCAGTGAGGACGCTCTCCCGGCCAGTGGCGGCGCTCTTGCGGCCAGTGACGGCGCCCCGGCCAGTGCAGATGCTCTCTGCCATAAACGGCGCCTCTCCGGCACGTGACAGTGCCACTCCGGCCAGCGACGGCGCCCCTCCGACCAGTAAAGGCGCCCCTCCGGCCAGTGAGGCGCCCCTCCGACCAGTGACGGCGCCCCTACGGCCAGTGACGGCGCCCCTCCGGCCAGTGAAGGCGCCCCTCCGACCAGTCACGGCGCCCCTCCTGCCAGTGACGGCGCCCCTCCGGTCAGTGACCGCGCCCCTCCGGCGAGTGACGGTGCCCCTCCAACCAGTGACGGCGCCCCTCCGATCATTGACGGCGCCCCTCCGGCGAGTGAAGGCGCCCCTCCGGCCAGTGACTACGCCTCTCCGGCGAGTGACGGCGCCCCTCCGACTAGTCACTGGCCCTCTCCGACCCGTGATGGCGCCCCTCCGACCAGTCACGGCGCCCCTCCAGCTAGCGACGGCACCCCCTCCAGCCAGTGACGGCGCCCCTCCGTCCGTCCGTAGCCCCCCCCCCCTGCAAAATGTTCGCCAATATTGGTGGCGCCCCTGTCGATCGGGTGGCGCCCCTCAAGGCTGTATCAAGGATGTATCCAATTTGTGGCGTACCAAAAATTCTGCCCCGCATCGTTTTGAGCGATGACAAAAATATTTTTGAAAATAATGTAGATTCTTAGCCTAAATACCTTAACCCGTCATTGACTGGGGTCTCAGCCGAACGCCATTGAATAGGGGGGGGGGGGGGGGGCGTTAAATGCCCCCTGGTTATATTCCGAACCAATGATCGCAGTGAGACGCGCAAGGCGGCAATCGAAAGCTCTCAATGAGATGAATCTAAAGCATACGCAAAAAATCTCAAAGTGAGGTCAAATGTCAGGTCACGGTCAGGTCAAGGGTCAAAATCGACGTATTTTAGCTTATGGGCCATATTTTCCATACAAAGCCTTCGATTACGACCATAATCACCCAAAGTGCTGCCAAAGGTATGATACACATCCCGCTTGACCTAAAGTGATATTGTTGACCAAGGTCAAGATCAGGTCACAAAAGTTCACTATGCTTAAAATATACACGAAAGTCATGCAACACATGTTTTATGAGTTATTTTCCACGTATAATTAGATATTGAAGTCATTTTACCACCTGACTTCATTTACGTGAAGTTGATGTCAAGTTCAGGTCAAGTTCAGGTC
Source organism: Chirona hameri (assembly GCA_036785665.1). Taxonomy (NCBI): domain Eukaryota; kingdom Metazoa; phylum Arthropoda; class Thecostraca; order Balanomorpha; family Balanidae; genus Chirona; species Chirona hameri. Next base: position 13,806 of record JAXIVJ010013834.1, read on the forward strand.
ACTGAAGGTCAAAATGTTAAATTGATAAATCTAAATAAAAAAGGCATGTTTCTAGACCAGTTTTGTCTCAGAAATACAGTGGTGCAATTTATTTGTCTGTATCTGGTCAATAAAGGCCATTTTTTAATATGACGTCATGAGTTACCCATACTTTAGATGCCATACGTCAGTCAAAAATGGTTATATCAATCTGAAATTGGGTATGGTAGTTTCCCATATGTGGCTCTCTGACACATATTCCCGCTTTTTTAATATCTTTGAAAAAATCGATTTTGTGGGCATTTTCCACCAAAAAAAGTGTTTTTAATTTGTGGGGGTCAAAACCCAATATTTCCCTAATTCCGAGATAACCAGTTGGTAGCCCTTGCAATTTTCTATCTTGTGACGTTTTTCGATTGCATTTTGCTTTCAATATGTCATTTCTACGGCCTGGCAAAGTTTAGCTGATTTTGGTCTACAACTCCTACAACTCCTGTGTAGTGGCGTCACTAAATTCGATATAACTACGATATTCATACTGAATGTTGAAATGTATGAATGAGTGTCTGTGGTGGTGACAAATATACGGAAGAAAAAAAATCGATATAACTCGAAATTTGTTCGACGAAATTGCTTTATTTTTTTCTTCACAGAACACGTAAATGTGATGTATGAGAACGTACCCGAAGTTTCACGTTGATAGCGCTGTTCGTTTTTGAGCTATTACGAAAATTCATCAGGGGGCGTTAGCACGCGCCCTGGGGGGGCGAAATCCGCCCACCCCTCCGGTTTTTCGAGGATAGCGCAAAAACGGCGGCGCGCAGCGCCGCCGTTTTTTTTGTACACCTGTTTAGAAATGAACTTCCCGAATTATGTACAATTCTTGGCCTCAGGTCATCTCAAGTCAGGTCACCAGACCAGGTCACGCGATGACCTCAACTCCAAAACGTTTGCAGTAGTACCACAGCCACAGTTTTACGCCGATCGGTTTCAATCTTGCAGGACTTCATAAGGTCATAGATACCAACAATTTGTTTATCTCGGATTTCTAATATCGGTGACCTAAGGTCTGGTCAATTTTGTGACCGCCAACACTGTTTTATCAATAACTATCGACATAAGGAAGATAGAGAAGAGAAAATTGTACCAATATGTTTGTCTCGTCGAGATACGTCTTCTAATATGCAACATGACCAACTTGGGTCACCACTTGACCTTGACCTGAGGTCAAATTTCTCAGTTGACCTAACCCGGGCACCATGAATATGATTCTAAGCGCCTTCACAAGACACACGCGATGGCGTAAACATTATTGCTTTATCTTTATTAGGTAAAAGGTTATTTGGGAAAAACAGTTTTGAAAACAAAATCACCTTTTTGACATTCGATGACCTCTGGAGCCTAAACTATTGACCTGAGCTCAAATCTGAGGATTCCTGCGTCGATTGCATTTTTCAATGACTTTCGATTGCTTTTTTCCGTTTGCTGCTAACTATCATAGTTCCCGAGATATTTGGGGGTGTTCGAACCGAAGTCTTGCAAACTTGAAAATCTGACCCTTGATGACCTCTGGTGACCTCAATATTGACCTGAAAAAAAATTAACGAAATACTTTCGAAAGAGATTGTCTCGAGCTATCTAACGTCGTTTCCCGCTTGTCGCTACGTTGCGTGGTTTTCGAGATCATAGGGGGGGGGGGGGCGAAATCCGCCCCCCCCCTCCAGGGCGTGTAATTATCAGAGGCCCTCCAGGGCGCGTGTTAAACACACACCCCCCCCCCCCCCAGTCAATGGCGGTTACGGTTCGGTTTGCCGTTGTAGCGGGGGGGGGGGGGGGGCAGCCCCCACACACTTTTTTAGAGTTGGGGGCCGGGCCCCTGCCCCCCCCCCCGGTGGCGACGCCCCTATGCCTACATAATCATTGACAAGCCCTTGGAATGCTGCCTGTAGACCTCATGCATTAGTCATTAAACCTCACGCATTAGTCATTAGACCTCACGGATTAGTCATTAGACTTCACGCATTAGTCATTAGACCTCACGCATTAGTCATTAGACCTCAAGCATTAGTCAAGTTTCACTTCTAGGGCTGGAAACCAGAGCCAGGTAATCAGGGCAGTGACTGGAGCTTCATGCGAAATGGTTCACGACGGGGCAGCAGCTTAAGGTCAGAAAGCGTCGCCGAGCACAACACTGCAGTCACCTGGGTGGTCTTTTGACGGCGACTGGTGACGGGTGACCGGTGACCGGTGACCGGTGACCGGAGACCGGAGACCGGAGACGGTTGACCGGTGACCGGAGACGGTTGACCGGTGACCGGAGACCGGAGACGGGTGACCTGTGACCGGTGACCGGTGACCGGTGACCGGTGACCGGTGACCGGTGACCGGTGACCGGTGACCGGTGACCGGTGACCGGTGACCGGTGACCGGTGACCAGTGACAGTAGCCAGTGACCGGTGACCGGTGACTGGTGACCTGTGACCTGTGACTGGTGACTGGTGACCGGTGACCGGTGACCGGTGACCGGTGACCGGTGACCGGTGACCGGTGACCAGTGACCGGTGACCGGTGACCGGTGACCGGTGACCGGTGACCGGTGACCGGTGACCGGTGACCGGTGACCGGTGACCGGTGACCGGTGACCGGTGACCGGTGACCGGTGACCGGTGACCGGTGACCGGTGACCGGTGACCGGTGACCGGTGACCGGTGACCGGTGACCGGTGACCGGTGACCGGTGACCGGTGACCGGTGACCGGTGACCGGTGACCGGTGACCGGTGACCGGTGACCGGTGACCGGTGACCGGTGACCGGTGACCGGTGACCGGTGACCGGTGACCGGTGACCGGTGACCGGTGACCGGTGACCGGTGACCGGTGACCGGTGACCGGTGACCGGTGACCGGTGACCGGTGACCGGTGACCGGTGACCGGTGACCGGTGACCGGTGACCGGTGACCAGTGACCAGTGACCAGTGACCAGTGACCAGTGACCGGTGACCGGTGACCGGTGACCGGTGACCGGTGACCGGTGACCGGTGACCGGTGACCGGTGACCGGTGACCGGTGACCGGTGACCGGTGACCGGTGACCGGTGACCGGTGACCGGTGACCGGTGACCGGTGACCGGTGACCGGTGACCGGTGACCGGTGACCGGTGACCGGTGACCGGTGACCGGTGACCGGTGACCGGTGACCGGTGACCGGTGACCGGTGACCGGTGACCGGTGACCGGTGACCGGTGACCGGTGACCGGTGACCGGTGACCGGTGACCGGTGACCGGTGACCGGTGACCGGTGACCGGTGACCGGTGACCGGTGACCGGTGACCGGTGGCCGGTGGCCGGTGGCCGGTGGCCGGTGGCCGGTGGCCGGTGGCCGGTGGCCGGTGATCGGTGATCGGTGATCGGTGATCGGTGAACAGTGCACGGTAACCGGTGACAGGTGACAGTGATTTCACCGCGCTAGCTCTGGCCTGACCTGCTCCCATTCATCATCGTTTCTCAACATCGAACCCTGGCCGGTCGAGTGGCGTCTACCGTTCTGGGGCTGAGGCGACCTGGCACATACCCCGCTGGGCTCATCGTGCATTCTAGGGGCGTTACCGCTGGTGCAACACATACGATCCATGGCGTAGCCACGGAGGCACAGCGAATCTTCGCTGAGCTATCGGCACTGCATAAACCATTCGTCTTTCTGAACTGTATTTCATTAGCTGGCCGGAACGCTGTGTGGTAATATTCATTATGCATGGATCCTCTCCAAGTGGATTCAAACAGTGTAAGCGAGAACATGCTACTTTCGTTTTGGTGGCGTCAGTCGTCTGACCTGTGTGTCACTCATGTAAATCACGTTTTCTCGAGCCTCGCTTTCCGCTTCGCCTTCTCTGTACGGGTATCTACTAGCTAATATATTGCTTATTTGATTATGAACCCTACGGTTGCTTAATGTCGTTTTGTTGTACCAACGAAGTTCCCCAGAATCGATTGTATTTATGTATTGACAATTCCAACATTCTAATAATATAAACCGATTTTCTGGGAGTCACGGCTGGATTTAAAGCCAGAATGTGCTAAATACTGCTCTCAGCTGATATCTATCGAGACTCGAATACAACTCATGTAATAAACGGTTGCTGCGCATTCAATGCGAGAATGTCAAATGCCAAAATCATTACGTTCACTTTTTCGGTTGTCGCGAAAACCTCCTATATCTCTCTTATTGATGTTGTATTTTGTCCAGATGCTTTATTTTCATTTACCAGTGCTCAAAAGCGTTGTTGGTGCGTCTGTAGCTGTCTGTGACGATACGTGTTTCTCGCTGCCTTCTTTACCGTTAGTACCGGTGCTGCTGTGACCATACGTGTTTCTCGCTGCCTTCTTTACCGTTAGTACCGGTGCTGTCTGTGACGATACGTGTTTCTCGCTGCCTTCTTTACCGTTAGTACCGGTGCTGCTGTGACGATACGTGTTTCTCGCTGCCTTCTTTACCGTTAGTACCGGTGCTGCTGTGACGATACGTGTTTCTCGCTGCCTTCTTTACCGTTAGTACCGGTGCTGCTGCGTGTCGCCCTCATTACAGGTTATCTCGGTCCAGTGACCTGATACACTGATGGGGTATGCTGCTGGTGGCACACCATATAACCGCAATAGTTACGGCGCCCGGAAACCCCAACACTCCCCCACGTTGGTGACATATGGTGATGGTTTCCCTTTGTGCGTCGTACGTTTGTGACGTTACGTTGGCTGGTGACGGTTTCTCTCTGTGCTCTGACGGATGCTGTATGCTGACGACGTATGGTGACAGTTCGGTGACGTATGGTGACGGTTTGGTGACGGTTTGGTGACGGTTTGGTGACGTATGGTGACGGTTTGGTGACGGTTTGGTGACGTATGGTGACGGTTTGGTGACGGTTTGGTGACGTATGGTGACGGTTTGGTGACGGTTTGGTGACGTATGGTGACGGTTTGGTGACGGTTTGGTGACGTATGGTGACGGTTTGGTGACGGTTTGGTGACGGTTTGGTGACGTATGGTGACGGTTTGGTGACGGTTTGGTGACGTATGGTGGCGGTTTGGTGACGGTTTGGTGACATATGGTGACGGTTTGGTGACGGTTTGGTGACGTATGGTGACGGTTTGGTGACTCATGGTGACGGTTTGGTGCCGGTTTCGTGACATATGGTGACGGTTTGTGTCGGTCTCTCTCTCTATGCTCTGACGTATGTTGTATGCTGGTGACATATGGTGCCGGTTTGGTGACATGGTGACGGTTTGTGACGGTCTCTCTTTCTCTCTGTCTCTATGCTCTGACGTATGTTGTATGCTGGTGACATATGGTGACGGTCTCTCTCCATGCTGCCGGCGCCTGGTGTCGGTGTGGCCCTCTGACGCGTGCATCTGACGTATGTTGTATGCTGGTGACATATGGTGACGGTCTCTCTCCATGCTGCCGGCGCCTGGTGTCGGTGTGGCCCTCTGACGCGTGCATCTGACGTATGTTGTATGCTGGTGACATATGGTGACGGTCTCTCTCTCCATGCTGCCGGTGCCTGGTGTCGGTGTGGCCCTCTGACGCGTGCATCCCTGCGACCCCTCCGTCTGCGGCCGGCCAGTATACGGCAGGTGGAGCTGTCCGAGCACCGTCCGGTGTCCGTGGTCGGCACGGCCTCCCACACCGGGCTGGCCGGCCCCGCCGCACCGACCAGCACCAACGGCTGCGCCTGCGTCTGCGGCGGCGGCGACGAATGCGAACAGCAACGGTGAGGGTCGCTCGGGGTCGGGTTAGATCGGGTCGCGCCGGGCAAGGCACAGCCTGGGGGTGCGCGTTTCGGGGTTTATGCGTCTGTTTCTAATCGTCGCTGTTTAAGGAGTGGACGCCTCTGGCTGACAGCAGTGCGTCTTTGGTCATAGTGCTGAGATGGCAGGTTTGATGTTTGGTATGTTTGGTTGCTTTATCTGTCGTAGCTGATTTTCGTTAGCGTTGCGTATTTATCTGGCATGCATGGCTTGCTTGTCTTGTTCTCTGCTCTCCTTTGTCCCAGCCTTCATCATTCATGCCTTGCGCTAGTTGCATGTGTCTGGCCGTATAGCATGTGTCTGGCCAGTTAACGCAGAAACTCATTATCTTCTGCTCCATCTGCCAACCTCATCTGCCCTAATCTCGGCCTCTGCTCCGTGGAAAAGTGAGGTCAGCGCCAATCATGACCGAAGTAGAGACCCAGGCGGGTCATTTTCGTGCAGTGACAGATGTCCAAGACGTGCCGTCAGATTGCGACACTGGAGACAACGTGTCATTTTAGCCGGGGTACTTACTACCCTCAGCTACTTCTAACGGTGTGCCGCCAGTGCACATAGTTAATGCGTCACACAGACTTAATGACTGTGGCTGAACTCACTTCCATCATCCCACTTCATATTCTACTGCTAACAATTATAGTCATCTGTTCATATCCAAGCGGCAATCGGTCGGAGGTAAAATGGGGCTTTGTAGAGTCCCCATTCGTTTTGTATTTCGTTGTTTCGTTCCGAAACCTTGACCCATGGTTTTACGTCGGGAATGTTTCAATTTCAGCTATTCTCCAAACTATGCACTGCTGATGGTAGATTCAGCCCGTTGACTGCCACTGAGAGAGACTGCGTTCGTCCCCGACCCTCCTTACTGCTGTGTACGCTCGGGGTCGTATTAGTACTGAGCGGATGGGACGGCTGAATAGGTGGCGCCACAAATCGTCTTCCAGACTCGACTGGTCTCAGGTGGCGGTGCTGGATAGGGGGCGCCACGCGCCACGGGCCCGCTTTGTAGGTGGCCGCCCGCAGGACGCCACCTATCTTGACCAGGCAGGTGGCGTTGCTAGCGCGGTACGGAGCCAGTCTGACCAAGGGCGCCGCCAGATTGTCATCAATTGCATTGCAGATGCGCAACCCGTGTACTACGGACTCCGTATACTACGGACTCCGTGTACTACGGACTCTGTGTACTACGGACTCCGTATACTACGGCCTCCGTGTACTACGGACTCCGTATACTACGGACTCCGTATACTACGGACTCCGTATACTACGGACTCTGTGTACTACGGACTCCGTATACTACGGACTCCGTATACTACGGACTCCGTATACTACGGACTCCGTATACTACGGACTCCGTATACTACGGACTCCGTATACTACGGACTCCGTATACTACGGACTCCGTATACTACGGACTCCGTGTACTACGGACTCCGTGTACTACGGACTCCGTGTACTACGGACTCCGTGTACTACGGAATCCGTATACTACGGACTCCGTATACTACGGACTCCGTATACTACGGACTCCGTCTACTACGGACTCCGTCTACTACGGACTCCGTCTACTACGGACTCCGTTTACTACGGACTCCGTATACTACGGACTCCGTGTACTACGAACTCCGTGTACTACGGACTCCGTGTACTACGGACTCCGTACACTACGGACTCCGTATACTACGGACTCCGTATACTACGGACTCCGTATACTACGGACTCCGTATACAACGGACTCCGTATACAACGGACTCCGTATACTACGGACTCCGTATACTACGGACTCCGTATACTACGGACTCCGTGTACTACGGACTCCGTGTACTACGGACTCCGTGTACTACGGACTCCGTGTACTACGGACTCCGTATACTACGGACTCCGTATACTACGGACTCCGTATACTACAGACTCCGTATACTACGGACTCCGTGTACTACGGACGCCGTGTACTACGGACTCCGTATACTACTGTCTCCGTGTACTACGGACTCCGTGTACTACTGACTCCGTGTACTACTGACTCCGTATACTACGAACTCCGTGTACTACTGACTCCGTGTACTACGGACTCCGTGTACTACGGACTCCGTATACTACTGACTCCGTATACTACTGACTCCGTATACTACGGACTCCGTGTACTACGAACTCCGTGTACTACGGACTCCGTGTACTACGGACTCCGTATACTACGGACTCCGTATACTACGGACTCCGTATACTACGGACTCCGTGTACTACGGACTCCGTGTACTACGGACTCCGTGTACTACGGACTCCGTGTACTACGTACTCCGTATACTACGGACTCCGTGTACTACGGACTCCGTATACTACTGACTCCGTATGCTATGGACTCCATATACTGCGGACTCCGTGTACTACGGACTCCGTATACTACTGACTCCGTATACTATGGACTCCATATACTGCGGACTCCGTGTACTACGGACTCCGTGTACTACGGACTCCGTGTATTACGGACTCCGTGTACTACGGACTCCGTGTACTACGGACTCCGTGTACTACGGACTCCGTGTACTACTGACTCCGTATACTACGGACTCCGTGTACCTATTGCGGACCCCGACACTGTTACATAAGCAATCTGTGATATAAGTGATCGTTGTGGCTGTGGCCGTGCCTCCCAAAACAGACGTGTAAACTGGAACTGGAACTGGGTGTCACACTTTGCAATTAATAATGAGTGAAAGAGATCGAAATAGCTTAGAAGACGATATGCTACAAATAATATGACACTTTGATAATCATTTGCTTGAAAACGGCACTAAATCATCGCAGTTAAAACTGAAAATCTATGTTAGGTTTTATCGTTTGGCTTTTTTTCCATTGATAACCCTTGCATGGAATTCTGTCTTAACCCGCGAGTCACTGGGGGGGGGGGGGGGGGGGGGGGCTTTTTTAGCCCCCCATTAGGAATATCTCAATAACAAATGCAGATATCGACGCCAAACTTTCAGTACCTATCCGGGCATCATTTTTACACCTTTTGAGAAAAAAGAAAAAGAAATCGTCAGATTTTTTAAAATAGATATAGTGAATTTAGAGACTTCACTAAACACGATTTTGACACCAAAATCGGATAAACTTTGCCAGGCCTTACAAATGCCGCATTTGAAGCAAAATGCAAGCGAAAAACACTAAAAGGTAGAAAATTGCAAGGGCTACAAACCAGCTATCTCGAAGTGTAAAAAAAAAAATTTGACCCCAAAAATAAACAAAAACTTTTTTTGAACAAAAATGCTCACAAAATCAAATTTTTCAAAGATATTGAAAAAAAAACGGAATATATGTCAGATAACGACATATGGGCAACTACCATACCAAATTTCAAAATGATATCATCTTTTTTGACTGTCATGGGCCATGACACATGGTATGGGTAAATCATGACGTCATATTTCGAAATTGCGTTTTTTGGCTTTTATTGACCGGATACAGACAAATAAATGCCAGCACTGTTTTTTTAAAGATAAAACTGATATAGAAACATGCTTTTTTATTTCGATTTATCAATTTCAAATTTTGACCTTCAGTGACCTGAACTTGACCTGAACTTGACCTGAACTTGACACTAACTTCACGTAAATGAAGTCAGGTGGTAAAATGACCACCACTAACGAATTCTACGCGTAAAAGCATCCATAAAACATGTGCTGCATGACTTTCGTAGATATTTTGTGTGTAGTGACCTTTTGTGACCTGACCTTGACCTTGATCTTTTCCAACAATCTCACTTTAGCTCATGTGGGATATGTATCATACCTTTGACAGCATTTTGGGTGATTATAGGCCCAATCGAAGGCCATGGATGGCAAGTATTGTCCATAAACTCAAATACCTCGATTTTGACGTTTGACTTGACCGTGACCTGACATGTGACCTTAATTTTTTTTTTATAAAGTTTGCGTTAGGCTTATCTCATTGAGCGCTTTCATATGCCGCCTTGCGCGTCCCGCTGCGATCATTGGTTCTGAAGATACCAGGGGGGGGGCTAAAAAAGCCCCCCCCCCCCCCCCCCCCCCCCCCCCAGTGAGTCGTGTTACAGAATATACCCCAGTGACTGCCGGGTTAAATGTCTTCGATACAGATTCTCTTGTTAACATTTTTGTTTTGTATTGCTCTGCATTGCACGAATGGAGAAAGGGGTTCTTGCATTGCGTTGTGATATCTCGGTCCGTTATTCCTACCTCTTTGGGCAGGATAAACAAGGTATGCGCGTACCTCCATGCACCGTTGCCGGTGCGGTTCTAGGTATGCCAACCCTCCGAACTCGGCTGAACATATTTGTCCGATACCAGGTATGCATACCAGACGAGATATTGATATGCAAAACATTTCGAAAATGTGCTCTGGCGTTTCGGCAGCGCGTTTACGTGCTACCGTGAAATCACGCGCTAGAGATTTTCGCCAAATCGGGACGGCTCAGTTTTGCGGTATTAGTTTGCCTTGCTATACCCAGAAGTACACGTCAGCACACATGATGTTACACGTCAGCACACATGATAAAATGTTATATATCCTCGTATTACAAAATGCCTTCACGGATGTGTTCGTGTAACATGATTATATTGTATCCCGAATACCGGGTGCGGCATAACAGTTTGCCCACTTAAAATGTTGCTCTTGGCTGATAATCGTGGCCGATCCCCGAATTTAACACTAGTCTAAACCTGATGATTATATGCGCCGCAAATAAGGCAAACATCAGTATAAAGCTGGCGTTTATCTGCACCTCATGTAAGGCAAGCATCGTTCCAGGTTGTCTGGCCTGCTGGGAACAGAAGAACGAAGTGATTTAGCTGAGTGATGAGTATTGGCGTGGGTGCAAGTTTAAGTTATACTATACAAGATGTTTCTCTGACCGTCAAATACCCATTGCATGAATACAAACTCAGCAATCACGGCAAAATTTAACTTGTGAGCACAAATTGAAATGGGATTGCATTCCCCAGGCTGTTTTTTTATCTAGGTGACACGTTTCACTAAAACCTCATCTATAGGTAATCTTCGTGTCGTATTTTCTGTTAAAAGAACTCGGGGTACATATTATCTCAGCAGACATTGTGCGAAACGCCTCCCAATGATGTTCTCGGGGCATGCTGTTGCTAACACACCCTTTCATGTTGTGTTGTGACATTTGGTTTGGCTGTTGCTGACGGCATATTTTAGTCGGATTGGTATCACCAGCGGCACCTCATACCAACTGGTTGATGCACCCGTCAACTTTCAAGTAGTTCTAAGCTTACGGATTTGTATTGGCTAGTAGGACTGGCCTTCTTCATGTTTTATGTAATACATGCTTATGTTGCACCTGTGCTGCTGAAGATTTCGTCGACGCGCTGCTGGGACACGCTGAGCCGTTTCACCGCGGATGGCGTCACACGTCACAGTCCAACTAGGCTGAGAGCATTGTCTGGCCATTTTCGTCCCACTGTAAGTGCCGCTATGAACACATTACTCAGGCCAAAGAGAGGTTCTTATAACTGTTCTCCTTCTGTAAGTGCCGCTATGAACACATTACTCAGGCCAAAGAGAGGTTCTTATAACCGTTCTCCTTCTGTAAGTGCCGCTATGAACACATTACTCAGGCCAAAGAGAGGTTCTTATAACCGTTCTCCTTCTATAAGTGCCGCTATGAACACATTACTCAGGCCAAAGAGAGGTTCTTATAACCGTTCTCCTTCTGTAAGTGCCGCTATGAACACATTACTCAGGCCAAAGAGAGGTTCTTATAACCGTTCTCCTGTAAGTGCCGCTATGAACACATTACTCAGGCCAAAGAGAGGTTCTTATAACTGTTCTCCTTCTGTAAGTGCCGCTATGAACACATTACTCAGGCCAAAGAGAGGTTCTTATAACCGTTCTCCTGTAAGTGCCGCTATGAACACATTACTCAGGCCAAAGAGAGGTTCTTATAACTGTTCTCCTTCTGTAAGTGCCGCTATGAACACATTACTCAGGCCAAAGAGAGGTTCTTATAACCGTTCTCCTTCTTATGGCAGCACGGCCACCATTGAGCAACTCTGCAACTATAGTACGGCTTAATTTCACTCTCGGGCGCTTTCCCATTTTTGTACGAGCTATGACCATGCCAATAAGTCGTGGACCGACATAGTTTCGGCCGCCGGGAAGATGGTTGGAACATTTGTTTTAAAAGCTATTCCATGTTCCTCGCTGTGAAAAACATTGTTTTATAGCGTTTTTAAATTGTAGCAGAACCTGTTATACACATGGTCCGTAACGTGTTCTCATGTCAAGCTAGTTAATGAATTGACAACGCTGATAGTCTGTTTTGGTATCCGACGGGAATATGCAATTTACATGTTCATTGTTCGAACCGCACTAAACATGTTTCCAATAAACATTTATGCGGCATACATCTATGTGTCCGAGTACGATACATTTTGCTGAAGATAGCTCTCTTGGTAATAGTATAAGCTATGCAAAGTATATTCTATTTTATTCTAAAATATATTCGCATGCTCTTGGAAAGCAGCTTTGAGTATTTATGGCGGCCGTTCCTATGCATCTGTTGCCTTCATTTGAAAATAATTATAATTGGCTGGATGTTATTTTTAGCGGATAAACCCTCGGCTGAAGATAATCTAGCCTACTTATTTTAAAACGTTCAAGGTGAAATTTTGGAATAATACTTTACTGAGCGGGCCAAGCGCATCTAATTCAGACGAAGGCGGGGCGCCGAAAGGCGCGAAGCCGGGGTCGAACACGCGATCTAAAATGGGCTCAGGTCATGTATGTACTATGTATGCACATTATTTGGAGATACACTTAGCGGAGCTGAACTGTTATCAGATTGTAGCTTAGTTGATAATACATTGCTAAGGCACACAATCATCCCGGTGTGGTGTCTAGCGAACGCGTAGCGCGTGATCGAAGTTCCCATAGATTTAACATGGGGCGGCTGAGGTTTTCGAACGTTCAAAATACGGGCGAAAACGGTTACAATCTCGTACGCATATCTCGCCAACTATAGGTCGGATCGGGATGAAACTGGCACACTTTTGTAGAGGAAAGAACGGCGAATAGTGTCATACCAGGTCCAGATGTGGGTCTCCGCGCAGAGGGGGCACGCGTCAGTAAGCTTTGATTATGGATCCGTCGATTTCCGGGCGTTTTAATTTGTTTTCTTTCTTTCACATCTCAGGAACCAAAAGGGCTAAAGGTATGACACCAACTTCATAGTGTATATAAATGTCTCTTCTACAAATGTTATGTAAATATGAGACTGTTCGGCTGATGGCTTTCTTAATTATCGAGTGGAAAGCATATATGTTTACCTTTTGGATGTCCAACCTGCTTTATCACTCCCTGGACAGCAAATGGAGCGGTATTGTTCACTGAAACATACGCCATTGAAAAGTCCGAACAATTTTATCCAATATCCACCCATAACACACACACTTGTGTCCATATCTTGCTGATAAACAGGGTTTACGTGAACCCTTGCAGGGTCCAATTTCATCCCGAAACATATTCTCCTCGGTCATTTCTGGCCATAGCGATCACCAAAACTGAAGAGAACGCGTGCTATACCTACTGACATCAATAGATCCTCCATTTTAAAATGCAACCAATAAGGCAAACATCTTTGTAGTAGCGCCGCCTCCGTCTGTCTCATGTAATGCAATCACTAGAATAGCATCGGTTGTTTTCTGTTTGTCATTTGCTCCAGCTTCAAGCTTTCAGCCAATTTTATTGAAGAAAAATGACTAGCTAAGTGAAATTAATTTGTCTTCTACAAAAAGTAGAAGACAAATGAGTCATGATTCTAAGCCTGGCGATAGAAGAGATATTTCCCCTCCGGAAATCGTGTATTTTTTTGCTGTCTAAATCAACGATATTATATCATTGCTATTTTTGTTAACAAGTGAACAATTTGGAAGCTTCCATAATTATAAGGAAATAATTTGCAAATGTATGACTTCATGATATCAATATAAATACGTAGGTATGTGGTGTGGCCAGATTGCTTTATAAAGAATAATATCACGGCTACGGCTTTTGTACCGCTGCTTTTATTTGGAATCGAACTTCAACTTCCTTTCTCGTCGCCGTTAGCTGCGACAACATATCCCAGTCAACAACCAATTATCACTCCCTGGACAGCAAATGGAGCGGTATTGTTCACTGAAACATACGCCATTGAAAAGTCCGAACAATTTTATCCCATATCCACCCATAACACACACACACACGCACTTTTGTATATACTAATATGCATACATAATATGCATACACTGGGAGCCGGCTGTGTTGAGATTTACCGATCCCAGTAAATTCGCAGGCGGTAGTTCCCAAAACTTAGAGAGCTTGTAGAGCACGCCCTCCGGATTGGTTGGGAGCTGGGATTGGTTGTTGGTTGGTTGGGAGCTGGGATTGGTTGTTGGTTGGTTGGGAGCTGTTGGTTGATTGGTTGGGAGCTGGGAGTAGCCGGCTGTTATTGGTTGTTGACTGGGAGTAGCCGCTGGTATTGGTTGGGAGCTGGGAGTAGCCGGCTGTTATTGGTTGTTAACTGGGAGTAGCCGGCTGTTATTGGTTGTTGACTGGGAGTAGCAAGATGGTATTGGTTGGGAGCTGGGAGTAGCCGGCTGTTATTGGTTGGGAGCTGGGAGTAGCCGGCTGGTATTTTTTGTTGACTGGGAGTAGCCGGCTGTTATTGGTTGTTGACTGGAAGTAACCGGATGGTATTGGTTGTTGACTGGGAGTAGCCGGCTGTTATTGGTTGTTGACTGGGAATGGCCGGATGGTATTGGTTGTTGACTGGGGGTAGCCGGCTGTTATTGGTTGTTGACTGAGAGTATCCGGCTGTTATTGGTTGTTGACTGGGAGTAGCCGGCTGTTATTGGTTGTTGACTGGAATTAGCCGGCTGGTGTTGGTTGGGAGCTGGGAGTAGCCGGAGTAGCTGGCTGCTATTGGTTGTTGACTGGGAGTAGCCAGTTGTTATTGGTTGTTGACTGGGAGTAGCCGGCTGGTGTTGGTTGGGAGCTGGGAGTAGCCGGAGTAGCCGGCTGTTATTGGTTGTTGACTGAGAGTAGCCGGCTGCTATTGGTTGTTGACTGGGAGTAGCCGGCTGGTGTTGGTTGGGAGCTGGGAGTAGCCGGCTGTTATTGGTTGTTGACTGGGAGTAGCTGGCTATTATTGGTTGTTGACTGGGATTAGCCGGCTGCTATTGGTTGTTGACTGGGAGTAGCCAGCTGGTGTTGGTTGGGAGCTGGGAGTAGCCGGCTGGTATTGGTTGTTGACTGGGAGTAGCCGGCTGTTATTGGTTGGGAGCTGGGAGTAGCCAGCTGTTATTGGTTGTTGACTGGGAGTAGCCAGCTGTTATTGGTTGTTGACTGGGAATAGCCGGCTGTTATTGGTTGTTGACTGGGAGTAGCCGGCTGTTATTGGTTGTTGACTGGGAGTAGCCGACTGTTATTGGTTGTTGACTGGGAGTGGCCAGCTGTTATTGGTTGTTGACTGGGAGTAGCCGGCTGGTGTTGGTTGTTGACTGGGATTAGCCGGCTGCTATTGGTTGTTGACTGGGGGTAGCCGGCTGTTATTGGTTGTTGACAGGGAATAGCCGGTTGTTATTGGTTGTTGACTGGGAGTAGCTGGCTGTTATTGGTTATTGACTGGGAGTACCCGGCTGTTATTGGTTGTTGACTGGGAGTAGCCGGCTGTTATTGGTTGTTGACTGGGAGTAGCCGGCTGTTATTGGTTGTTGACTGGGAGTAGCTGGCTGTTATTGGTTGTTGACGGGGAGTAGCCGGCTGTTATTGGTTGTTGACTGGGAGTAGCTGGCTGTTATTGGTTGTTGACTGGGAGTAGCCTGCTGTTATTGGTTGTTGACTGGGAGTATCCGGCTGTTATTGGTTGTTGACTGGGAGTAGCCAGCTGTTATTGGTTGTTGACTGGGAGTAGCCGGCTGGTGTTGGTTGTTGACTGGGATTAGCCGGCTGCTATTGGTTGTTGACTGGGGGTAGCCGGCTGTTATTGGTTGTTGACTGGGAATAGCCGGCTGTTATTGGTTGTTGACTGGGAGTAGCCGGTTGTTATTGGTTGTTGACTGGGAGTAGCCGGAGTAGCCGGCTGTTATTGGTTGTTGACTGGGAGTAGCCGGAGTAGCCGGCTGCTATTGGTTGTTGACTGGGGGTAGCCGGCTGTTATTGGTTGTTGACTGGGAGTAGCCGTCTGTTATTGGTTGTTAACTGGGAGTAGCCGGCTGTTATTGGTTGTTGACTGGGAGTAGCCGGAGTAGCCGGCTGTTATTGGTTGTTGACTGGGGGTAGCCGGCTGTTATTGGTTGTTGACTGGGAGTAGCCGGCTGTTATTGGTTGTTGACTGGGAGTAGCCGGAGTAGCCGGCTGTTATTGGTTGTTGACTGGGAGTAGCCGGCTGTTATTGGTTGTTGACTGGGAGTAGCCAGCTGTTATTGGTTGTTGACTGGGAGTAGCCGGCTGGTATTGGTTGTTGACTGGGAGTATCCGGTTGTTATTGGTTGTTGACTGGGAGTAGCCGGCTGTTATTGGTTGTTGACTGGGAGTAGCCGGAGTAGCTGGCTGCTATTGGTTGTTGACTGGGGGTAGCCGGCTGTTATTGGTTGTTGACTGGGAATAGCTGGCTGTTATTGGTTGTTGACTGGGAGTAGCCAGCTGTTATTGGTTGTTGACTGGGAGTAGCCGGCTGTTATTGATTGTTGACTGGGAGTAGCCGGCTGTTATTGGTTGTTGACTGGGAGTAGCCGGCTGGTATTGGTTGGGAGCTGGGAGTATCCGGCTGTTATTGGTTGTTGACTGAGAGTAGCTGTTGGTTGATTGGTTGGGAGCTGGGAGTGGCCGGCTGGTATTGGTTGTTGACTGGGAGTGGCTGGCTGTTATTGGTTGTTGACTGGGAGTAGCTGTTGGTTGATTGGTTGGGAGCTGGGAGTAGCCGGCTGGTATTGGTTGTTGACTGGGAGTGGCTGGCTGTTATTGGTTGTTGACTGGGAGTAGCCGGCTGTTATTGGTTGTTGACTGGGAGTAGCCGGCTGTTATTGGTTGTTGACTGGGAGTAGCCGGCTGTTATTGGTTGTTGACTGGGAGTATCCGGCTGTTATTGGTTGTTGACTGGGAGTAGCCGGCTGTTATTGGTTGTTGACTGGGAATAGCCGGCTGGTATTGGTTGTTGACTGGGAGTAGCCGGCTGTTATTGGTTGTTGACTGGGAGTAGCCGGCTGTTATTGGTTGTTGACTGGGATGACCTGCGGACTGGGAGTCAGGGATTACTTGCGCAAATATAAGTATTTGCATGCGCAAATATCCGCCATATTCGCGAGCACGGGAACTTCGTGGTAGGTGCTGCTCACCTATTTATGTTTAAGCTCGCTATTGTTGGTTGAAGGGCAAAGTAACCTCTGTTAAAAGTAATCGGCATGTTGCGCCGCCTGTTAAATGTTGCTTTGTGGAGTATTACATTTTATTGTCTTATTAACCCTATTAGTGGCAAGGGGAGGGGAGGGGCAGATTCTGCCCACCCCTCAGGTTTTTCGCAGATATCTCCCGAACGGCTAGGAGCAGACCCATGCAATTTTGGGACTTTTCCTAGAATTGAATTCCGCATATGGAGTCAAAATTTTGAGTTCCTAACCTGAACAGAGGCGGTTCCAGGGCCCAGTTTTGGGAGGATTTTTTTTCTGTGACATTTAGCGATAATACGGAGATGCGATCTTCACGGCTTCTTCCTAACTGCCTGAAGTATTAAGGAGTTACATAGGTTTACGGTGATTGAAACAAGTGCAAATTCGTTGATTTTAGTGAACTAAAATAAATATTGCACGGCAGAGGCGGTTTCAGGGACTTGAAAAGGGAGGTTTACAGGAAGTTATTTTCATATATTTTGCCTCCCTTTTTCGCTAACCTGGCACCCCCTATGGATGAAAATATGTTTTATAACTGTTGCGTCCGATGTCACAATAGCGCACCATTTCATTTATCGAAAAAGAAGTAGAAAAAACTGTTTTATAAGGCATTTATTTTACCCCCAAATTTAGTGACCTGAAAACGCCTATGATTTTGAATTTTAAAAAGTCACCATCATATATCAATCCCCAATTCAATCTCTATCGATCCCCATTAGTTGCGTTGAAATCGGTTGATAAACATGACAGCTGTGTTGGATCACAAATACCTCTAATATTTGTCGTTTTTGCCCCCCCCTGTTGCCCCCTATCAAAAATTTCGGATTTGTTTAATTTTGGAAATGTAGATCGTGTTGAGGGGAATCAGACGCCGTTTGATTTGTGAAAATCGGACGGGTAGATCTCGAGATCTCCGGGGGGGGGGGGGTGGAATCCCCCCCCCCTGCCACTTATAGGGGTAGCCAGGAGCTTGCCACTAATAGGGTTAAATCGAACAATGGGATTAAAGGCTTTGACCAGCAAGGACATTTGGAATGAACGGCCAGTGGCCTTTGCGCCGCCTGTGCCTTTTGTCTGCTTTTCATAGTGGGGTTACACCACCACGGGAGCGGTGCCGCCTCACAAGAACGCCACGGGTCGCGGTACTGTCTCGCAAAGACACCACGGGTCGCGGTACTGTTTCACAAAGACACCACGTGAGCGGTACTGTCTCACAAAGACGCCACGGGTCGCGGTACTGTCTCACAAAGACGCCACGGGTCGCGGTACTGTCTCACAAAGACGCCACGGGTCGCGGTACTGTCTCACAAAGACACCACGGGTCGCGGTACAGTCTCACTAAGAAGCCACGGGTCGCCGTACTGTCTCACAAAGACGCCACGGGTCGCGGTACTGTCTCACAAAGACGCCACGGGAGCGGTACTGTCTCACAAAGACGCCACGGGTCGCGGTACTGTCTCACAAAGACACCACGGGTCGCGGTACTGTCTCACAAAGACACCACGGGTCGCGGTACTGTCTCACTAAGAAGCCACGGGTCGCGGTACTGTCTCACAAAGACGCCACGGGAGCGGTACTGTCTCACAAAGACACCACGGGAGCGGTACTGTCTCACAAAGACGCCACGGGTCGCGGTACTGTCTCACTAAGAAGCCACGGGTCGCGTTACTGTCTCACTAAGAAGCCACGGGTCGCGGTACTGTCTCACAAAGACACCACGGGTCGCGGTACTGTCTCACTAAGAAGCCACGGGTCGCGGTACTGTCTCACAAAGACACCACGGGTCGCGGTACTGTCTCACAAAGACACCACGGGTCGCGGTACTGTCTCACAAAGACGCCACGGGTCGCGGTACTGTCTCACAAAGACGCCACGGTCGCGGTACTGTCTCACAAAGAAGCCACGGGTCGCGGTACTGTCTCACAAAGACACCACGGGTCGCGGTACTGTCTCACAAAGACACCACGGGTCGCGGTACTGTCTCACAAAGACGCCACGGGTCGCGGTACTGTCTCACAAAGACGCCACGGGTCGCGGTACTGTCTCACAAAGACGCCACGGGTCGCGGTACTGTCTCACAAAGACGCCACGGGTCGCGGTACTGTCTCACAAAGACACCACGGGAGCGGTACTGTCTCACAAAGACACCACGGGTCGCGGTACTGTCTCACTAAGAAGCCACGGGTCGCGGTACTGTCTCACTAAGAAGCCACGGGTCGCGGTACTGTCTCACAAAGACGCCACGGGTCGCGGTATTGTCTCACAAAGACACTACGGGAGCGGTACTGTCTCACTAAGAAGCCACGGGTCGCGGTACTGTCTCACAAAGACACCACGGGTCGCGGTACTGTCTCACTAAGAAGCCACGGGTCGCGGTACTGTCTCACAAAGACGCCACGGGTCGCGGTACTGTCTCACAAAGACACCACGGGTCGTGGTACTGTCTCACAAAGACACCACGTGAGTGGTACTGTCTCACAAAGACACCACGGGTCGCGGTACTGTCTCACAAAGACACCACGGGTCGCTGTACTGTCTCACAAAGACACCACGGGTCGCTGTACTGTCTCACAAAGACACCACGTGAGCGGTACTGTCTCACAAAGACACCACGGGTCGCGGTACAGTCTCACTAAGAAGCCACGGGTCGCGGTACTGTCTCACAAATACGCCACGGGTCGCGGTACTGTCTCACAAAGACACCACGGGTCGCGGTACTGTCTCACAAAGACGCCACGGGTCGCGGTACTATCTCACTAAGAAGCCACGGGAGCGGTACTGTCTCACAAAGACGCCACGAGTCGCGGTACTGTCTCACAAAGACACCACGGGTCGCGGTACTGTCTCACAAAGACACCACGGGTCGCGGTACTGTCTCACAAAGACACCACGGGTCGCGGTACTGTCTCACTTAGAAGCCACGGGTCGCGGTACTGTCTCACAAAGACGCCACGGGTCGCGGTACTGTCTCACAAAGACACCACGGGTCGCGGTACTGTCTCACTAAGAAGCCACAGGTCGCGGTACTGTCTCACAAAGACGCCACGGGTCGCGGTACTGTCTCACAAAGACACCATGGGAGCGGTACTGTCTCACTAAGAAGCCACGGGTCGCGGTACTGTCTCACAAAGACGCCACGGGTCGCGGTACTGTCTCAAAAAGACACCACGTGAGCGGTACTGTCTCACAAAGACGCCACGGGTCGCGGTCTCCGACCCGCGCGCCACACGCACACGGAAAAAGCCGAGCCGCGCAGCCGGGCCGCCGGAGGGCTGCCCCGGAGGGGGAGGATAGCCCACGGCGTGCGGTGTGCTCACTGCTCCTCACTGCTCCTCACTGCTCCTTACTGCTCCTCACTGCTCCTCACTGCTCCTCACTGCTCCTCACTGCTCCTCAGTGCTCCTCACTGCTCCTCAGTGCTCCTCACTGCTCCTCACTGCTCCTCACTGCTCCTCAGTGCTCCTCACTGCTCCTCACTGCTCCTCACTGCTCCTCACTGCTCACTGCTCCTCAGTGCGCCTCAGTCCTCACTGCTCCTCACTGCTCCTCACTGCTCCTCACTGCTCCTCACTGCTCCTCAGTGCTCCTCACTGCTCCTCACTGCTCCTCACTGCTCCTCACTGCTCCTCAGTGCTCCTCACTGCTCCTCAGTGCTCCTCACTGCTCCTCACTGCTCCTCACTGCTCCTCACTGCTCCTCACTGCTCCTCACTGCTCCTCACTGCTCCTCACTGCTCCTCAGTGCTCCTCACTGCTCCTCACTGCTCCTCAGTGCTCCTCACTGCTCCTCACTGCTCCTCACTGCTCCTCACTGCTCCTCACTCCTCACTGCTCACTGCTCCTCACTGCTCCTCACTGCTCCTCACTGCTCCTCACTGCTCCTCACTGATCCTCACTGATCCTCAGTGCTCCTCACTGCTCCTCACTGCTCCTCAGTGCTCCTCACTGCTCCTCAGTGCTCCTCAGTGCTCCTCAGTGCTCCTCACTGCTCCTCAGTGCTCCTCACTGCTCCTCACTGCTCCTCACTGCTCCTCACTGCTCCTCACTGCTCCTCACTGCTCCTCAGTGCTCCTCACTGCTCCTCACTGCTCCTCAGTGCTCCTCACTGCTCCTCACTGCTCCTCACTGCTCCTCAGTGCTCCTCACTGCTCCTCACTGCTCCTCACTGCTCCTCACTGCTCCTCACTGCTCCTCACTGCTCCTCACTGCTCCTCACTGCTCCTCACTGCTCCTCACTGCTCCTCACTGCTCCTCAGTGCTCCTCACTGCTCCTCACTGCTCCTCAGTGCTCCTCACTGCTCCTCACTGCTCCTCAGTGCTCCTCACTGCTCCTCAGTGCTCCTCACTGCTCCTCAGTGCTCCTCACTGCTCCTCAGTGCTCCTCAGTGCTCCTCACTGCTCCTCACTGCTCCTCACTGCTCCTCACTGCTCCTCACTGCTCCTCACTGCTCCTCACTGCTCCTCACTGCTCCTCACTGCTCCTCAGTGCTCCTCAGTGCTCCTCACTGCTCTTCACTGCTCCTCACTGCTCCTCACTGCTCCTCACTGCTCCTCACTGCTCCTCACTGCTCCTCACTGCTCCTCAGTGCTCCTCACTGCTCATCAGTGCTCACGGTACATACAAATACGGGTGTGCATCAAGCTGTTTTGACGGCTTCTTTTGAGTTTTGGCTGCTTAAGTTGGCGGATAAGTTAGCTGGATGAATAAGTATAACAATGCGCAGAATATACAAATGTATACTTCGAGTCCGCTGTCCTCTGCCGTGGGAGATCTTGAGTGTGGTTCGCTGCAGAATATATAATCAGTTTCCATTCCGTGCGGCGTGTGAAGAGTGGTGAAGTGAATGCCTTCCTCTCAAGATCAGTTCAGCAGCGAAACTTCGCGTGCGATGCAACTTAAACCCCGTGAATAGTAGTTTCCATTCCGTGTGAAGTGTGGATATAATTGCGTTCTAATGACGCTTTACTCCAAACTTTGCCCCTGCCTATTACCGGGAATCTGGGTAAACACGGGAGGTCGATTTTTCAATCGGAAGATCGAATGCGAGATTCTATCGCACCTCGTCTCGCTCCCGCAGGCATATTTGGAAATGTCGA
>JAXIVJ010013835.1:0-36099 GCA_036785665.1 Chirona hameri
TGTCAAGCGACGCCGCCAGCTCTGGCATAATGACTTGCGTCCGGCCTCTCTTCTAACGTTTTGGCGGGCTTGCTTGCTCAGGATCTTCAGCGGCGGACACGGTGGGGTTGCTGCTGCTGCTGGAGGAGGATCCCAACTCCACGACCGCGCTCGAGGTTGAGGCTCCTTGCGCTCGCTTCAGGCGCTGCACCTCCTTGTGTAGGCGCCGAGCGATGCGGGCTTCCGTCGCGGCGAGCGCCCTGTCGAAGGCTCCCATCTTGCCCCGCCGACCCGGCTCGCGCTGGGCCAGGAGGAAGGCTTTGTCTTCCTCATTGGTGACGAGGTTTAGGGCGTCTTCGTGGGCGATGTCGAACAGGTTCTTGATGTTCTGCCGGAACTTGTCCTCTCGGTCAACCTGAGAGGAAGTCGAGCGATGCCGGCTCTTCCAGATGAGAGCATACTCCCTCTGGAGATTCCCAATCTTCGTGAGGACGTCATCCTGGCGCTTCATCGGGTTTGAATGCGGGCCTTAGCCCAGAAGTCGGCCACGATGTCCGTGACCACGCGTGTGCCATCACGTATTCTCAGCTTCTCGGCGTCAAGCCTGTAGTTGATCAGGCCGAGGACTTATCCACTGGACGGCAGCTGTGAACCCTGCACAGTGAAGGTGGGCTTGGGCTATATAGTATACCTTGAAGGTCATTGCGCACCGGGTAAATATTAACCGATTTGAGAGAAGAAAAATACCCGGGGAGTTTTCTCCAGTAACCTCACGGCTCACCAATACCCGGTGGGTTTGGTTGGGAGCAAGAAAATTACCAACTTCGAAAATAACGACCACCCTAATGTATATGTATATGTATATATATATTTCAGAACTTGCATTACAAAAACCAAATCCACATGTTTATTTTTAAAGTATACCAAGTATTTTTAACCTTTCCGTTTTATGTGTATGTAGGTATGCATTTCAATCGACAAATGCACCATGTCTTGCCTAGCATGCGTTCTAAAGTGCTTGTATGCATGTACTGTATCAGGCCTCCGACCAAAAGTTTCTGTATTCATGTATTGTATCAGGCCTCCGACCAAAAGTGTCTGTATTCATGTATTGTATCAGGCCTCCGTCCAAAAGTGTCTGTATTCATGTATTGTATCAGGCCTCCGTCCAAAAGTGTCTGTATTCATGTATTGTACCAGGCCTCTGTCCAAAAGTGTCTGTATTCATGTATTGTATTAGGCCTCTGTCATTGTTGCAACCGCCGCTAACCGCTGACAATCTGTCCTCTCTAACCCTCCCCTTCCCCTTAGGAACGTGGAGCCGCCTATATGGTTCGACACCGACGTCAAACTGTTTGAGATCCAGCGTATGTAGGAGCCCGACGTCCACCTTGATCGTCACCTTGATCGTCTGACCGGCTGAGACGCCCTTAGGCATTAGACGCCTGGGAAGTCTGAGGCGTCTAATACGGCTGAAGCGTCTAAGACGCCTGAAAAGCTTGAGGCGCCTGAGACGCCTGAGACTGCGCTGGTTGACACTGTGACGTCATACAATATGAATGGGTGACGTCACACAGCGTGGCATACACCCTGAATATGACGTCATTACGGCTCCCTCCTCTGACGGTCGCAGCGTGTCATCTGCTGAGTGATCGTGTGATGCGCTGACCTGAGTCGGTGCTGAGTCGGTGCTGAGTCGGTGCTGAGTCGGTGCTGAGTCGGTGCTGAATCGGTGCTGAATCGGTGCTGAATCGGTGCTGAGTCGGTGCTGAGTCGGTGCTGAGTCGGTGCTGAGTCGGTGCTGAGTCGGTGCTGAATCGGTGCTGAGTCGGTGCTGAGTCGGTGCTGAGTCGGTGCTGAGTCGGTGCTGAGTCGGTGCTGAGTCGGTGCTGAATCGGTGCTGAGTCGGTGCTGAGTCGGTGCTGAGTCGGTGCCGAGTCGGTGCTGAGTCGGTGCTGAGTCGGTGCCAAGTCGGTGGTGAGTCGGTGCTGAGTCGGTGCTGAATCGGTGCTGAGTCGGTGCTGAGTCGGTGCCGAGTCGGTGCTGAGTCGGTGCTGAGTCGGTGTCAAGTCGGTGGTGAGTCGGTGCTGAGTCGGTGCTGAGTCGGTGCTGAGTCGGTACTGAGTCGGTGCTGAGTCGGTGCTGAGTCGGTGCTGAGTCGGTGCTGAGTGTGTCTCCGCCGCGCCGTCTCTATGTTCGTGTGTGGAAGGCAGTCCGTGTGAGTGGCGACGAAGTGTGCTGGGCGCCATATAATCTCACTAGTTGTCCTGAAAGCCAAGCCAACACCACCACAGAGTATACTGTGTGTGCTGTGTGGTGCGAGGTAGGCCATGGTTAGCGTCAAGCCTGGAGATAGTTTCTGGAATCATGTGGGTCAGTCGAATCACTCGTACACAGGGTTTGTGTTGAGGGTTTATTGGTGGAGGATGCGCTAGCGGTTACAGACCCCAGCGCCGCAAACGGGGTAGCAGATGTGCGCCATAGATCCTTAGCAGTTGGGTCGCTCTTGGGTATCAAACCACCACCTCACCGAGTATTAGTGGAGGTCGCTGTCGAAATGGTTAAACCACATAGTTTGGCCAGTACAAGTCTCTGTCGAAATTGTCCGCCACACGGGACTAGAATGTGAGGTCAGTGTCAATCGCGGGGGATTTTGACACGTGTTGTCGTCCAACTCCGTGGGTGTGCAAGCTAGGGTCATGTTGACCTGGTGGCAGCAGAACTCTATTGTTGGGAACCGGTAGGCAGGTGTGAGAGGTTATGAGATAAGGCATATTTTAATTGGAGGTTGTGACAGATTTGGAAAAACAGTCGAATTGCAGTCTTCAAGATTTACGTTTGTCCTGTGATTGTTTGCAGCTATACAGCGAGTTTGCTTTTGTAAACCCGATTCGTGTTCAGAGCTTACCAGGATATGTTAATGCTATGCAAGTTCTCTAATTGTCAACGGGCTCAGAAAAACAACAACAACATTCCATCTTAATTCCAGAAGATGCAAGGGATGCATTAGTGACCATAGGAGTCGTATTGGGAAGCACTGACAATGTAGCTAGCAGAGGGTATAGAAGTGAGAGCTATGTCTCTTTCACCGAAGGCAACTGTGTGTCAGGTAAAATGTGTGTGGGTGATTGCTGAAATCCTGTCTCTTTATCCATAAAGATATTTGTCTCTGGTAGGCAATGTCGTGTGCGTGATTGTACAGTTATCCCGTGGTGGCTTTTGTTGAGTCACTCCGCATGTCTGTTTTCTGCTGCGGTCTTCTTTTCTGGTGTTCTGCGGGCTACCGTGTTAATATGTTGCCAGTTTCTAGCTCATTCCATCCACTTGTACTTTGTGAAGTGTGTTCTTAAATGTGGCGTATAGTTGAGGCATTGAGACTGGGATCTCTTTTTACCGAAAGGCGAGTGTAGGTCAGTCGATGTAATGCAGCTCTCACTGTGACGTTCACTATGAGTGTATCAGATATCGCGTATGTTCGCTTCGTCGGCATGACGTTGTTTCTATGTTGTGCTGAACCGTTTCTATCGGTGTTACGTCAAGTTGATGTCCCTCTTGATGCCCGATTTGGACGTGTGAATTGTGTAATGATTCAGCTTTATCGTCGCGTGCTTGGTGTTGGGTACTGACTCTTAGGAGAAATATATTTTATCGATATCGTTGCGGTATTTTGGATATCTTCTACCGGATTCGGGCTTCAGCAATGTGCCAGATGCCTTGCTTAATTAATGTAAAAATTAACGAACGTAGGCCTTTTTCCAAGCCTTGGAAATGTATCTGACCTCTTATATGTCGCAATATCCATATATTGATGCAGATTATTAAGGCAACAAGCCCCAATGACGGCAACCACATAAAAACGCGCTTGAACACTGGATGATCTTCACATTAATACTAAGCAGGTGAAAATCCCCGAATTGGTAACATTGTACTCTCAAACTCGCGAAGAAACGAACATTCATATTATGAAAGAAGGACCCTCAAGGTCATTCTGTTCAACAACACACTACATGAACAGTGACATGCGAACTAAGGTACAGTCTGTCTCCACTTGATGACGGACAGTCGAAATGTAGAGACAATCATAAACGGTCAAGTGAAATCATCTTTTTGTATTTCACTGTACTTGATGGTACCTATATATATAACCACGATGAAGCGACAGAACACACCAAGTACATCAAGACCCCACAGTACGAACGGCCGTAGAAATTACTTCGGAGTACCATACAGATTCCGCAAGTTGGTATAGTACGCATAGCTATCAAAGTTCGGGTCGTTGTAGTTGGGGAGTCGCGTTGCTGACGATGTCACGGACGCAGCCGGGCCAGCCTTTGGTCGTGAAATTGCCGAGGCTCCAGTTTGTCGGAACGACCCCCCGCTGTTTATGGGATTGATCTGGATGAAAGTCGCCTGCGGACGGGGGGATGTCGCGGCCTGTCTGAACGTCCCCTGGTTGGTGGTTGGTGGCCGTGTGGGCCCGAAGGTTCTCTGGGTCTGGAAGTTGGTGTTCGGGCTGGCATGGCTGAAGGATGCTTGGGTGTTGGTCGCCGGTCTGGTTTGGATGAAGCTCGTCTGGGTGTTCACTGAAGCGGTGTTCTGATTGAAGGGCCCCTGGTGGCTAGTGGAAGGACGTCCTCCTGTGAAAGTGCTTTGGAAGTTGGTTGTGGGTCTGGTCGTCGGAGTGAAGGCTGCGTGGGTGCCTGTCGCTGGTCTCGTTTGGGAAAAGGTTGACTGGGTGTTGACTCCATGTGAGCTTTGAGTGAAGGGTCTCTGATGACTGGTTGATTGTGTGAATGTGTTTTGGGGAGCATGTGTCGGCCTGGAATGTCTGAAAGTTTCATGAGAGCTCGTCGCCGGCCTAGTTTGTGTGGATGTTGGGTGAGAGTTGACCGGCGGAGTGCTCTGATGGAAAGGTCTCTGGTGGCCGGTCGACGATCCCCTTTGCGTTGAAGTGCTTTCGAAATTGCTCGTCGGCCTGGTTTGACTGAATGTTTCCTGTGAATGGGTTGGCCAGCCAGAGTGTCCAAAAGTGTTTTGGGTATTCGTTGAAGGGATTTGACTGAACGATTTGTGGGAACTGGTCGACGGTCTGGTTTGGCCAAAGGTTCCCTGGGCGTTTGTTGAAGGACCAGCTTGGCTGAAAGGTCTGTGAGTAGTGGGAGAGTGACTGCTCTGTCTGAAGAATGGCCGAGAGTTGGGCGATGTTCCCTGTCCACCAAATGAAGCGCTATGGGAGCTGCTATCAGGCGGACCGTCACGACGTAAGTGGAACACATTGCCTGAGCTTCCCGGCGATCCTTTGGTTCCAATGGAGCTGTCGCGAGGGTTTGAGGACGGTCTGGACGGACTTCCTCCAGAGAACCGGGTCTGTCCGGCACTGCCTCCTCCTGTGTCATGAGCTCCGTCCCAGACGGAGGGTCGCAAGTCTGCACCGAACGTTCCAGTACTTAAGGCAACGCTGTTTCCAGGATATGCGGTATCAATAGCAGAACCACGCGAGTCTTTGGCTGGTTTCGGCTCTCTTGAGATTAGCCTCTCCTGGTTCGCAGGTCCCGCTGACTCCAGTTCCGTGGTTGACGGTTCAATGGTGTCTCTAAAGAGCGCTGCATCTGGGACGAACTCTCCCACTTTGGCAGGGGAGACCACGGACGTCGCGCCATTGAACTCCTTCTCCACCACGTTCAGTTCAGGGTTGGTGTCCAGGGGAAGCCCATCCAGGTTTAAGGCGTACCCGATCTCCCTGGCGAGCTCTGATTCGACCGGTATGAGCGACCCGGGTCCTGGAGCCGGTTGGTCGAGGTTCCCAGCGCCTCCACTAACTGGTGGGCCTCCCGACTGGCCGCCCAGTCCAGCAAGGCCGAGCAGACCGGCACCAATGTTTGGGAAGCCTCCCGGGCCGAGCTCCAGTGCGATGTCATGGCCTAGCCCGCCGAAACTGGGCTGAGAAGGACCAGTGCCCGGCTGTGATGGGCCGGTGCCAGACAGACTTGGAGATGTATGTTCGAACTCGTACGTATGGAATGTACTCCATGTGGAAGTCGTGCTGTGCGATGTCCCTCCGGTGGGAGCATCTGCTCCATCACTTGTCTGGCTGAAATGCTTGAGGAACTCTGGAGGGATCAGTCCATCAGGAGACTCGAACGTGAAGGCGAAGTCGGGCTCCACGACCGGTTCGCCTCCTTGAGGACCTCTCGGTCCTTGAGCTTCATGTACTCCAGCAGGAGGCGGCGGAAGGTACGAAGTCGGTAGTCTTCGGGCCGATTTCGGCTTCCCTCCCTGAGAGCCACTGGTCGTGGTTTCAGGAGGAAGCAGATACCCGCTGTACGACCGTGGGATTTTCCTTGTTTCACTCGCTTTAGTCGGAGGACCCGCTGTAGGCCGCAACCTGAGCGCCTCGGCTGGAGGCCCTGACAACCTCACCGCGCTAGCGGGCGGCTCGACCACCTCCTCTAGGAGAGCAATACCTGGATGAGGGCCTGTCGCCGCATCGACAACAATCACTTCCGCTTCAGCTGCAGGGACAACCAAAGGCGTCCCCACAACAGGTACAACCTCAGCATCCGTGTCCTCGACTGGGACAGCCTTGGCCGCCGTTTGCAGAGCTGGCAGCTCGGTGCTCGGAGCGGCGAAGGGTGGAGCCTCAGTCGCGTGGTGCCGGCGGACGGCCGCTCGCAGGAGCTCCAGGAAGCCAGGCAGCTGCTCCGGGGGAAGGCTCGGCAGGGGTCGCGGCTGATGCGGGACCAGCTGGGGGGCCGCCAGGGACCCGCGGACCGTCAGCAGACACGCCAGCAGCAGTGCTGGCCACTGGGGAAACAGCAGACGGGAAGTTAGAGGTGATGAAAGAGAATACTGGTGGCAGTAGTGCGATTTCTGATAACATTTTCGATAGCAGTTGTTAATGATGTCCGAGCTGGTCGGTCATTTTATGTCGACAGTAATGCAACATCTTGCAATATCGTTTAGGTATCTGATATAAATGTCATGAAGAGATGTTTGGTGTTATGAGACGTATTGAATACTGATGTGTGTAGAACACAGGCATGAGGAATACAATATTGCAATCTAGGATGATCGGGGAGTTCTGGGCCGGGGACATTCTGGGATGATATTGGTTGAATATGGGCGACAATTATTGGCATTGCGATGGAGCTCGGGTGCACTGTATTTCACTACAGCAACAAGTAGGTACGACATAACAGCAACAAGTAGGTACGACATAACAGCAACAAGTAGGTACGACATAACTGATAATTGATATATGACAACTAAAGAACTGCAAATTAAACTAACGTAGCAACAATCGTCAAGATGAGAACAAATATTAGTAACCAGCAGACTTGTGCCTGGATCCCGAAGTTAGATCTGGGATCCCAGTGGATCCCTCGGAATAAAAGCATGAAGATCTTGGATCACAGTGGATCCCTCTGCGTAAAATGCATGAAGATCTGGGATCTAGGAATTGTAGATCCCACGGCATACAATATATCAGGATCTGGAATCTGTGTGGGTCCCCGCTTATTGTGTGCCTGGCTATGGTGTCACATGTGGATCCCGGGACACGGGACACAAATCCAGATCTCAGCTGGATCCCGGGATCCAGACACATGTCTGGGCCTACCATATTGCAAAATATTGATACCAAATGCTCTGACGTCACCCCGGGAGTCGTTTCTCCCTCGTGGGTAAACCGTATTAGTAAAGGAATCTTGGTATGTAGTCCAGACTTGTGCCTGGATCCTGAAGTTATATCTGGGATCCCAGTAGATCCCTCGGCATAAAATGCATGAAGATCCGGATCGTCCTGGATCCCTCGGCGTAAATTGTAGATCCCACGGCATAAAATATATCAGGATCTGGGATCTTTGTGAATCCCTCGGCTTATTGTGTACCTGGATCTGGTGTCTCATTTGGATCCCGGGACACAGGACACAGATATCCGGATCTCAGCTGGATCTTGGGATCCAGGTACATGGCTGGTAACCAGGAAATAACTATCCTTCCTCACAATAAATCCCCAGCTACTTGTAATTATTTTTCCCCTTCTATTTGCATTTCCAAGACCGATAACCGTATAAATAACGGTACTTTCTTAATTATGCCCGGCTTTCCCCTATAAATGCACAAGCTCTGCAAAGCATTTATTTATCAAATCCTACTGATGCGACCATATTTCCTGCGCGGATACCCAGCCTGCACTGATGCGACCTTCCTTCACTTGGTTCAGTCGGTCGCTAACACCGAGGAAAGATCAGTCGAAATTCGACTCCCGAGTGTGGTTTCCTTATTCATGGGGGATCCACGTCGAAGGAATATCGGCGCCCGATAGACAAACCCGTCATGTCGCTGTGTATACATTTGTCAGATGCGATGGTCATGAATTTGTATCCTATCTGTCACAGTATAGTTCACGCATATTGCGAGTTTGTATCGTTCTTGTATCTTTTAAACTATCTCCAAATCCATGGTCGTTGCATTTCTGTTTGTTTCTGAGAATCGAATCAGTACTGATTTGGATTACTGACTGACATGACTGACATAATTTGTCTAGGATCTTCAATAGCTGATCGACAGTTCTAAGAAAAGCAATAGCACGGCGTTAAACGCGGTAGGTACCTATACGTTAGGGAAATTTCCATGCTGCTTAGACGTAACTGGTGGCATGACCTTTCAACAAGGATAGGTCCTAGTTCCTCTTGTGTTTTTTGTTTTGTCCTGCGATTGTCAGAGACACACCCATAGCACTAATGAATAGACAATGGCAGAGCGCGCTTCATGGTGATAAGGAAAGACCACCATCTGCCTATGAATATCTGCAATAAAAGGGCGATTTTTGCGTCATGTGCTAACTGTTCAGCTGATGAATCATTATGCCGGAGGACCTCAGCGGGAATATGTCTAGAAGGAAGTGTAAAGCAGTATTATATGAATATGCACAGAAGCGTATATCTCTGGCAGGGTAAAATTAAGTGCAAAAATTGACGTCCAATTTGTATTATTTCAAATGTATCAGTCTATCACCTGACATCAAATATATATATATATATATATATATATATATATATATATATATATATATATATATATATATATATATATATATATATATATATATATATATATATATATATATATATATATATATATATATATATATATATATATATATATATATATATATATATATTATATATATATATATATATATATATATATATATATATATATATATATATATATATATATATATATATATATGTATATATATATATATATATATATATATATATATATATATATATATATATATATATATATATATATATATATATATATATATATATATATATATATATATATATATATATATATATATATATATATATATATATATATAATATTTCGAGTTTTCCAGGGAAGATGAAAATATCTTTGCTGAGTGAGTGACCACCAAAAACCGAGTGCTGAAGGCAAGAGTTTGTTTTGCTGTGGCACCCACGAAGAGAATAATATTTGTATCTGCCCGAGAAAATTCGAAAGATTTCATATCTTCATATTTGACAACATGAAAATAAACTCAAATCTCGAGCTGCATCTTTGCATCCTGCAGGGTGCAAAGATAATAATATTTTTGCAGCATGCAGATGTTAAAGATGAACCTCAAATATGCAGATAACTTTATTGATAAAACCATTTAAACAACATAATGATTGTTTCCTTGTTCATTATGCAAATCCAAAAATTAAATTAGTTAAACATGTTTGTTATTTGTTATTTTCAATAACTTCAAGAATTTCGAAACATGCACTGCACACAATTTGGTTGACACTTTACTCTTGCCTATCCAGCCAAATATGTCATGTTGGGAAAATATGCTGCAAAAACTTTACACGAAGGAAAAACTCACGGTCTTAAGGGGGACAGTTCGCCTTGTCAATGGAGTGTTTAGTTGAGATAGCCAAGCTGTTATCCATGCTCGGAAATTTACTTGAGAAACTTTCACATCTTCATAGACACCCCTTAATTAATTAAAATTAGATTTACCAGAGTCCTAGAAGCCGAAACGAATATCCTTCGTGTCTCCCATCGCTGATTGGCTGATTTGACGTATGATTATGATGTAACGATGACGTATGGCTTGGGGAATAAGTATTGTAAACATTGAAATATATAGCGCTGAACAAAAAGATGCTGTTTCAGTACCTTATTCCCTACATTGCACGAATGAACTTTGAGAGATATATCGTGATAATCGTCTATAAACACTGTTCTCAGCAATGTTATTAGTGAAATGATACGTCACGCGCGTCCAGAAGTCGTCACGATGACATTACGTGCTTCTTAGCAACTGATTTCGCATTAATTTACTCCATTCAGAGAGAAAAGTCTGAATTGGAACCAAATTACTGACAATATAATTTGCTTTTTCCGCGTCCATTTATATTTGTATGGCATACTAGTAACATGATAATTAATTTGTAGCTTGTCTCCATCATTTGTGAGCTTTTTTAGCCTTTTTAATGGTGAACAGTTTCCTTTAATACAATGTTTTACATCTGCAAACCACGAGGTATTGCAGTTAATTTCAATAAGCTTGCGAATGCGTAAAGGGAATGTTTCACCTTTGTATTGGTTTTGAACCGAGATATCTTTGGCCGATATTTAAATGTCGAAAATACTAAGGAAATTTTCCCCAAAACTTAGCAGTTTTTAAGCAATCGAATTTATAATTTGCAAAATGGGGTCTAGGCTAGTCCCGCCGCTGATTGGCTGACAGACGCATTTTCAGCCAATCTCACTTTGTCAGCCAATCAGTGGCGTTCTATAGCTCAATAATGACATCATTATCCCAAAAAAAAACATTTGTATAAAGTTAAGTGACTTTTCGAGAGATAAAAATATCACCATCGTTTTCAGCAGCACTTACTTCATATTTTCGACTACAACCAGCGTATATTTGATCAATTTCAGAAAGGTGAAACATTCCCTTTAATATAACGTTGCAAGTAGTGATCGCATGCATTTAAATCAACTAAAAAGGTAAACGTTCAATTCAACAAGCTTTCAGCGCCAATTGATAGATAGTTCATTTCACCCTGTTTCTCATTTTCGGTTTCATTTATTTCACGTTCACTGGAAATGCTTTAATGAACAAAGTGTGCTCTAAAATCGCTTCTTAGTTATAACTTTATTAAAATATTACGAGGTGATGATGTTTATGGTGGTGATGAGTTAGGTGATGATGAATATAAAGGTCATGATGTTATTCACACAACTCACATTTTATCGAAGGTCATAGCTTTGTTGTTGATTCAGGTATTGTACTAAATGATTTTTCCCCCTTTTGGATGCAACATATGTGTATACCAACTCTCAAGTATTGCCTGTATGCGTGAACGTTGTGAGTGTTCAGAAATCCACTCCTTATAGCCTGCACTAACATACCATTAGATGCAAACTACAGTTTACTCATCACCGACACCAAGTCCTCCGAATCACCAGCTTACCTTCATCGCTTCACACGTGGCGGCACTGCCCTCCAAAACCGACAGGCTGCGACTGAAGACGGATCGAACAATGGCACCAGTTTTAACTGCAGCCGTACATCACCTTCCTTTGTGCCGGGGCCGTGCCCGCGTTTTCCTGGATGTACAGCCTCAACTGGAAAAATCTGCCGTCAGCCTTAAGTCGCACAGCGTCGCCCGTACGAAGCACAGCGTCGCCCGTACGAAGAACAGCGTCGCCCGTGCGAAGCACAGCGTCGCCCGTACGAAGCACAGCGTCGCCCGTACAAAGCACAGCGTCGCGCGTACGAAGAACAGCGTCGCCCGTACGAAGCACAGCGTCGCCCGTACGAAGCACAGCGTCGCCCGTACGAAGCACAGCGTCGCGCGTACGAAGCACAGCGTCGCGCGTACGAAGAACAGCGTCGCCCGTACGAAGCACAGCGTCGCCCGTACGAAGCACAGTGTCGCCCGTACGAAGAACAGCGTCGCCCGTACGAAGCACAGCGTCGCCCGTTACGAAGCACAGCAGCTGTGCTCGACGCCATGCTTAATGCGTTGCTCGTTACTTTGTTTGGAAAATTTACGGATCGGATCGAACAACATGCTTTATATCGGTTGACTGATTGACTATGTGTAATTGTAGTTTGTGTTGATTTTGTCGCTATGTATTTGATGCAAGCTTGGCTGGAATCCTGATGGGAAATACTATCGCCTAACTGGCGCCTAACTTACTATCGTTTCTCTTCCCCAGAAGTAATCAATTAGACGAAAATTGATGATAGCTGATTTGAAAAATGTAAAATTATCATGCATCAATGTTTATTTCAAAAGTACTGCGCCAAAAAGATAACAAACACATGCATTATGCGCCTCCATAACGGATGGCGACTCACCGTACCAGGGCATTGCGGCGGATTGCGGCGGATTGCGGGGGGGGGGGGGGCAGGGTACCCATCATGCCCCCAGTTGAAAATCCTGGGGGGGGGGGGCGAAAGGGTCATTTTTCCCCCAGATTGAGCAGGCTAAAATATGGGGGGGGGGGCAAAATGACCCTTTTGCCCCCCCCCCAGGATTTTCGACTGGGGGACATTTTAAGTACCCTGACCCCCGTCCCCCCGAAATCCGCCGCCCCTGCTTCGTACGCAATCCTTTGGGTCCCACGCAAAACGTGAAATGTACAAATCCGAACTCTTGGTGATACGATTCGATTAGCACATGCACCTTCAAACACCCGGGTGGAAAATGACCAGGGACTTGCCTCTGACATCTCATTTGATACAAGCCCCCCCCCCCCCCAAAAAAAAAAAAAGCTACAGGTATTTTGTCTGTCGCAGCCGTTCGTGTTGCGACTGACGCAACAGCGGGGCAATGGCGGATCCAGAACTGCTAATTCAGAACGTGCAGGCCGTTTGGTGACAAATCCAAGAATTTCTGACAAATCTTCAAAAACTTATCAAATTTCGCTCGTCGTGCATTGCACGTCCTGTATTTCAAACAAACTTTATTTTGGACGGGATGTTTATTTTCTTCATTTTAGATCGAAAAATGTGTCAACTTCGGCCGTTTTTTTCCGGTCAAATTTCGACCAACGTTCGGTCTATGACCCCGATGTCCCCCTGGACCCGCCTCTGGAGCGGCGTGGGGTGTCCCCCTGGATCCGCCCCTGGAGCGCCGTGGGAACTGTCTGGTGTGGGACCCCGATGTCCCCCTGGATCCGCCCCTGGAGCGGCGTGGGAACTGTCTGGTGTGGGACCCCGATGTCCCCCTGGATCCGCCCCTGGAGCGGCGTGTGAACTGTCTGGTGTGGGACCCGATGTCCCATTGGACCCGCCCCTGGAGCGGCGTGTGAACTGTCTGGTGTGGGACCCCGATGCCCCCCCCCCTGGATCCGCCCCTGGAGCGGCGTGGGAACTGTCTGGTGTGGGACCCCGATGTCCCCCTCGATCCGCCCCTGGAGCGGCGTGTGAGCTGTCTGGTGTGAGACCCCGATGTCTCCCTGGATCCACCCCTGGAGCGGCGTGGGAACTGTCTGGCGTGGGACCCCGATGTCCTCCTGGATCCGCCTCTGGAGCGGCGTGTGAACTGTGGTGTGAGACACCGATGTCCCCCTGGAGCGGCGTGTGAGCTGTCTGGTGTGAGACCCCGATGTCCCCCTGGATCCGCCCCTGGAGCGGTGTGGAAACTGTCTGGTGTGGGACCCCGATGTCCCCCTGAATCCTCCCCTGGAGCGGCGTGGGAACTGTCTGGTGTGAGAGGGACCCCGATGACCCCCTGGATCCGCCCCTGGAGCGGTGTGGGAACTGTTTGGTGTGGGACCCCGATGTCCCCCTGGATCCGCCCCTGGAGCGGCGTGTGAACTGTCTGGTGTGGGACCCCGATGTCCCCCTGGATCCGCCCCTAGAGTGGCGTGGGAACTGTCTGGTGTGGGACCCCGATGTCCCCCTGGATCCGCCCCTGGAGCGGCGTATGAGCTGTCTGGTGTGAGACCCCGATGTCCCCCTGGATCCGCCCCTGGAGCGGCGTGTGAGCTGTCTGGTGTGAGACCCCGATGTCCCCCTCGATCCGCCCCTGGAGCGGCGTGGGAACTGTATGGCGTGGGACCCCGATGTCCTCCTGGATCCGCCTCTGGAGCGGCGTGTGAACTGTGGTGTGAGACCCCGATGTCCCCCTGGAGCGGCGTGTGAGCTGTCTGGTGTGAGACCCCGATGTCCCCCTGGATCCGCCCCTGGAGCGGTGTGGGAACTGTCTGGTGTGGGACCCCGATGTCCCCCTGAATCCTCCCCTGGAGCGGCGTGGGAACTGTCTGATGTGGGACCCCGATGTCCCCCTGGATCCGCCCCTGGAGCGGCGTGTGAACTGTGGTGTGAGACCCCGATGTCCCCCTGGAGCGGTGTGGGAACTGTCTGGTGTGAGACCCCGATGACCCCCTGGATCCGCCCCTGGAGCGGTGTGGGAACTGTCTGGTGTGGGACCCCGATGTCCCCCTGGATCCGCCCCTGGAGCGGCGTGTGAACTGTCTGGTGTGGGACCCCGATGACCCCCTGGATCCGCCCCTGGAGCGGCGTGTTAACTGTCTGGTGTGGGACCCCGATGTCCCCCTGGATCCGCCCCTGGAGCGACGTGTGAACTGTCTGGTGTGGGACCCCGATGACCCCCTGGATCCGCCCCTGGAGCGGCGTGTGAACTGTCTAGTGTGGGACCCCGATATCCTCCTGGATCCGCCCCTGGAGCGGCGTGTGAACTGTCTGGTGTGGGACCCCGATGTCCCCCTGGATCCGCCCCTGGAGCGACGTGGGAACTGTCTGATGTGGAACCCCGATTTCCCCCTGGATCCGCCCCTGGAGCGGCGTGGGAACTGTCTGGTGTGGGACCCCGATGTCCCCCTGGATCCGCCCCTGGAGCGGCGTGGGAACTGTCTGATGTGGGACCCCAATGTCCCCCTGGACCCGCCCCTAGAGCGGCGTGGAAACTCTCTGGCGTGGGACCCCGATGTCCCCCTGGATCCGCCCCTAGAGCGGCGTGGAAACTCTCTGGCGTGGGACCCCGATGTCCCCCTGGATCCGCCCCTGGAGCGGCGTGTGAACTGTCTGGCGTGGGACTGTCGGACAAATCAGCCCCGGAAAACGGCACCAGACAAGCGGCAAGGAATTCTCAGCTGTATTAACGGCTCAGATCTTCGTTATCGAGGTGGCACACTGGCACAGTCCACACCAGCTTTCGTCACGCGCCCACCAACCCCCAGCCCGGCCCGGCCCAGGCTCATGAACACCAAGCCCAGGCCCGGACCAGGCCCGATCAAATTTATAATATTGAAGCCCAGGCCCAGTCCGGCTCGTTCAGATTAAGCATATAAATATTTTCACAAAATTTGCAATCACTATCCTGGCATATTTACTTGTATACTATAAATGTGAAACAATGAACCAACTATGCTAACCAAAAACAAACAAAAAGCCACAGCTACAGCAACAGTGTGTTGCTGTGGAAGTGAACCGCTGGTTGAAATATTTGTCAGCTCTGACAAAAGCTTCAACATTATCAGCCCGTCCAGAGCCCGATGATTTCCTTAAAGTTGAGGCTCAGTCCAGGCCCAGCCCAGGTCCGGCCCATGGCCCATAGGGCCGGCCCAGCCCGTGACGAACTTTGGTCCACACCAGCTTTAAGCCACTGCGGCCCGGTAACCCAAACGGGAATATTCATGCTGGTTTGCAAGGAAAAGGCAAAATAATTAATATTATGCGATGACCGTATTTGTTAAAGGGGAATAATGACCTTTTGATTTTGTTAGCAACAATTGCTTAGGCTACCGTTATGGTTTTATAATTATTTTATTTAAATTTAAGAATTAAATAAAATTATTCCCAAATTAAAAGTTGTAAGTTTGGAAAAAATACAAAACAAGTACCTTGTGTACTTCATGAAGGTCATTGACAAATTCGTCCTTCCCTACCATTGTTTACATCGAGTGCGGCATTTTTGGAGGCTCTGTGACGTTTCCGATCAAACTGAGCGCTGCTCGGACACACGCTAGTAGCGCTAGTAGCGCTTTCGTTCTCCATGGCAACCAGGCGTCAGCTAATCAAAAGCCAAAAAGGGAATACGTTCTGGCTTTTCATTGGCTCACGCCTGGTTGCCATGGAGAACGAAAGCGCTACTAGCGCGCGTTCGAGCAGCGCTCTGATCCGTGAAGCAATCCGTGAAGCATCCGTGATGCATGACTGACTAGCAGTATAAGTCATGAATAACATCAACATGCAAACTATACCAACTCGAATAAAATAAAGGCGGAATGAATTGAACCCCAGGCAAGCTAGTATTCGTAAAGCACTCGGCACTGCGCCACAATAGCAAAAGGTGAGGGAAATGCATATTGGATACAATATTATTACGTCACAAGTTTCTAAAGTGTCAACTACTATGAAATACAGTGATACAATACCTTTAATAATGATTAACAAGATAATTGAAACTTAAAAACAATAATTTGAATAAGTCTTTAATTAGCTTTCAACTCAAAATCAGATATATTTTGCAATGCTACACAAGAATGGCACCAGTGACGTCATTAACAAAGCCTGCTACGGGACTTGGGTATACTAATCAGGAACAACTCGCCACAATGGTTAAGTGCGCCGAGAAGCATGACAATGACTTTGTAAACAAATCGCCGACGCTAAATAGGTCGGCGTCGATGTGCATCGATGAGCTTCTGATTTAATTGCCAGTTTTGTGTTATTGTTTGTTAGTTTTTTGGGGAAAAATGATTATTTTTCATGATAATATAGAGCATAGTGTTATATACAGCCACAGACAAATAATACAATACTCCTAATGTTGAAAACAAATGAATCGATTTTCACAAATTGAGGGTCGCAACCACTAACTATGCCGCCGTTGATGTGCATCGATGAGCTTCCGATTTTATTGCCACTTTTTCCAATCGCTGTTAGTTTTAGAAGATCGCCGGGCATATAATCACAACAAGCAGAACGCACAATATATTTTCCACTCCATTGCGTAAAAAAACAATACGGGAAAAGCCCGCAGTTTGATGAGGACCAAAAGTACTTGCATGTACAGGTCGTTAAAAGTGTGAAACGCTTATCAACTTTAACTTGAAATATCTTTCGGTAGGAAAGTTTCATGCAAAATGTGATGAATTTACAATATATTTTGGTCTCGTCTGGTGATTTCAAGTGCTAACTCCATTTTTGTGGGAAAAGGTCATTATTTCCCTTTAAGTACCCGTATATTTGTGCATAAAGTTGTGACAATCTTCCATAGTCAATGCATAGGCATGCATTTACTTACGTAGGCATATAGACAGTGTGTGACACACTAGCCGATTTCACGAAGGATTATTGTGCGAAACTTTTTAAACTTTTAAAAATGTTTTGAAAAGTTTTGATGATCCATTTCTTAACTACACAACTTTTACATGCGATTTTTGGCTATAAATGTCCCTCATAATTGTGTAATATGTTGGTAAGAATATAATATGTTGACAAAATTGCGGTTTGGTGGTAATAAGCAAAATATGTATTGATAGGTCAGTTGTGATCTCCACCAACTCAAACTTTAAAAAAAATAATGTTTTGAAAAGTTTCGACGATCCATTCCTTAACTACACAACTTTTACATGCGATTTTTGGCTATAAATGTCCCTCAGAATTCTGTAATATGTTGGTAAGAATATAATATGTTGACGAAATTGCGGTTTGGTGGTAATAAGCAAGATAAATATTGATAGGTCAGTCACAGTCAGATAGGTTTCCACCGACTGAAACTTGGTATGTTAACACGCGCCCTGTAGCCTTTTTCATAAAGAAATTGTACAAACCTGTTGTAGTTGTAGTTTGTAATTTGAACTCTACAACCTACAAATCCAGCACGTTTCATAAATACTACACACACTGCATCAGCGGGGTGTAAAGGCGGTCGCACACTAGGCCATTCGGCGCGCGATATACTGCGACATTCCGCCTCGGAAAATCGCGTCGATACCGCTGAATATCGTCCTTGTTCCGGCGGATTCGGCGCTGTCTGCTCGCGAGATTCCGCCCCGCCGACCTACAGCATGTCGCAACCTGTGCCTACAGCCTGTCACAAGGTAAATTAATGATGGCCATTTTTCGACGAAGATGTAAGTTTAGAACCACGAAACTTTTGCATAATAAATTTCACAGCGGCAAGAGCATGCTGTGCAAAATGTGCACCTCTGTCTTGCATAGATTCGCCACTGTAGCCTGATCAATTTTGTAGTCCGCGGCTCCGCGGCGTTCAGTCGCCGAAAAAAGCTCGTTTGAATCAGCTTTTTTCCGCCGGTCCGCAGATGGCCGGCCGACGACATTCGTCCGCGATTTTTGACGTTTCGGCTGACGCGAAGGCGGAATGTCGCTAAAGATGCGCGGAAAGTCGTAGCGATATCGCGACCTCCGTGCGCCGAATGGCCTAGTGAGCGGCCGCCTTAAATTCGGCGGCGATTGTAGCTTTTGTTTGCGTCAGCTGACAAAGTAAATAAACAAGGTTCTTGAGGTGCGTCAAAAACACATAAAGAAATATATAAAATATCCCGAATTCACCTGCTCTAATATTATAACATTGTGATTATTTTGAAGACAAAATATTTGATACTGAAATAATCTAAGTTATATGAAAAGGGGCTTTACTGCAAAGAAAATGACAAGAACATTTATTTTCGGCTCAAGCAGAAACTGTAAATAAACACCGCGACTGTGGAAGATTTGGAAAGGGCGATTATTCGCAAGTGTCAGTGTCAAACCATGACTGCCAGGCTCGCACTGAGCATGGGTGGAGCTTTTCCAAGAAAGTGTGTGGGGAAAAATGTAATTTTGCTTGGTTGTTTTGTTTGGTTGAGGTGAAAATGGTCATTTCAATGCCGTATAACCTCCAGATCTGACAAGAGTTGGTTTGGAAAAACACAAATTTGGTGGGGCAGTGGCCCCACCATTTGAATAGGAAACTCCACCCGTGGCACTGAGGCAAAAGCAGGTGAAACACTTCCAATAGATCCGGGAGAGAAAGGGGGTAAGATCACTCCATATCTATAAATATAAGTGTGAAGAAGTGTCTCCGTCGTCGTGATTCCAACGCGCTTAATGCAAATTTTCATGGCTAATATTTGGCACGTGTAATGATGTGGGTACCTGCATCCAGGAGACTCCAGATAATTGGGAAATAATTATATATTTGATTATGTGGATGCAAAATTCGTAGAGCTAAACGACGCGGGAGGAGTTTTCTATTCAAATGGTGAGGCCAAAAATGTTATCATAAAAGATGTTCTCCGTAATACCGTAAAGGTGTTCTCCGCTCCAAGGATTCAGTTTTCTACACACCGAAGGGGCATGGTAGATTATATGTGTAGTTTGCCTGATAAATTCTACAATTGGTCCGTTGTTTAGGGACTCAGCTACTCTTTATGAAACACATCAGGCATTTTGGGCCGGGATTTGTACAATTAGTATGTGTAGGTTTGTAGATTTGTTGTTTGTGATTGTAAATTGTAGTTTTTGCTTTATGAAACATATTTGTACAGCTACAACTACAAACCTACAATCTTACACATACAAAAGTTACTAATCAACCTTTATGAAAAAGGCTACTGGACGGGGGGGGACCAAAAGTACTTGCTGAGCACATCCGCCCCCCCCCCTTCCGGTTTTTCGAGGATAGCGCAAAAACGGCGGCGCACAGCGCCGCCGATTTTTGCACACCTGTTCAGAAATGAACGTCCCACATTATGTGAAATTCTTGACCTCAGGTCATCTCAGGTCCGGTCACCAGACCAGGTCACGTGATGACCTCAACTCCCAAAACGTTTGCAGTAGTACCACAGCCACAGTTTTAAGCCGATCGGTTTCAATCCTGCAGTACTTCATAAGGTGCAGATACCAACAATTTGTTTATCTCGGATTTCTAATATCTGTGACCTAAGGTCAGGTCAATTTCGTGACCGCCAACACTGTTTTGTCAATAACTATCGACACAATGAAGATAGAGAAGAGAAAATGGTTCCAATGTGTTTGTCTCGTCGAGGAACGTCTCAAAATATGCAACATGACCAACTTGGGTCACCACTTGACCTTGACCTGAGGTCAAATTTCTCAGTTGACCTAACCCGGTCATCATGAATATGATTCGAAGCACCTTGACGAGGAAACCACGATGGCGTAAAAACTATTGTTGTATCTTAATTAAGTAAAAAGTTATTTGCGAAAAACATTTTTGCAAAAAAAACACCTTTTTGACATTTGATGACCTCTGGAGCCTAAACTATTGACCTGAGCTCAAATCTAAGGACACCTATGTAAGGGCTTTCGATTGATTTTTTCGTTTGCTGCTAACTATCATAGTTCCCGATATATTTGGCGGTGTTCGAAGCGAAGTCTTGAAAACTTGCAAATCTGACCCTTGATGACCTCGGGTGACCTCAATATTGACCTGAGAAAAAAAAACTTTCGAAAGAGCTTGTCTCGAGATATTTAACGTCGTTTTCCGCTTGTCGCTGCGTTGCGTGGTTTTCGATATCATAGGGGGGTGTGTGAAATCCGCCCCCCCCCCCCTCCTCCAGGGCGTGTAATTATCAGAGGCCCTCCAGGGCGCGTGTTAAAGGGATATTGCCACCTCGCGGGCCAATATGGAGTTTTTGGTGTGTATCGGTCGATTAAGCGTGTCCGATTTCGCCTGCAAAATTTGGGTCCCGAAACTCCCCCATTAGATCAAAGAATACATTTCCACCACTCATGCCACTCATGCATACATTCCTAAAATTGGAGTCGCCTCATCACTATTTAGAATCACTTCTTTGCGGACTATTATTTTATTTTTAATGTTGCAAACTCAACATCACCATTCCGTCAGTGAACTTTAAAATTAAAAAGCGTATGCAGTTAATTATATTTTCAACAACCTTAGCCTCTTTCATAATAAAACAGCAAGAATTGGTATGGCTCGACTTTGGGACCGTAGGAGATTTGTGACCTATACCTTATAACACAGACAGACTTTTCAAGGTGAAGTCTCGGCGAATTCGTACGCTTCGGCTTTGGGCGGGCGCCAATACCACCGCCAAACTGGATGAGAGCGGCCATCATGAATCTAGTACTGAGCACAGCTGGGACCAACGTTTTGGAGTCAGAAATAAATACAAAATGCTTTGCCGATACACTGATGCAAGTTTGAGCT
The DNA here is from genome assembly GCA_036785665.1 of Chirona hameri. Taxonomy (NCBI): domain Eukaryota; kingdom Metazoa; phylum Arthropoda; class Thecostraca; order Balanomorpha; family Balanidae; genus Chirona; species Chirona hameri. The sequence goes on from JAXIVJ010013835.1 coordinate 21,192, forward strand.
TGAGCATACATGATTGTTGATCCTCACCATTCATTTAAGTTGCTTTTTAGAAATCCTCCGAAGGTGGCAATATCCCTTTAAACTGAACGAATGGACTCTAGACGCATACTTTCTTTAAAAACGGTCAATTTTGTATCATAAAACTTGTTATAAGCTCAATAAATATTTCCATAACTATTGAATAGTGATAATATCGCCTAAATCAATAATGTATTTCTTGGAATGTATAATATACTAAGACTTTTAAACCAAAACATTCTTAAACTTTTCAGAAACTTTTCAGAAACTTTTCAGAATTTTTTTCAGCGCAATAATCCTTCCTGAAAACGGCTACTGTGTCCAACAGTATGCTAAAGTGAGTGATTCTTTGAAATATAAATTAGTTTATAATTTATACCTGATCGGATAGCCTTGCTTAACCCTCGCCCTATGGGGAGGGGGCCTGAGTGCCCCCCCCCCCCCCCCTGAGAGGTTTTTCTTGAATAACTTTTTACACATGCAGCGCATCTTGCTGAAATGTTCAGTAGCTGAGTTCACATCAATTATACGTGTGCTGTAAAAATGATATTGAAATTGGTTCACACGCGTCCTGGTGAGGGGGGGGGGCGAAATCCCCCCCCCCATCCGGTTTTTGAGGATAACACAAAAATGTCGGCGCTCCGCGCCGCCGTTTTTTTGCACACCTGTTCGGCAATGAACGTCCCACATTATGTAAAATTATTGACTTCGGGTCGTCTCAGGTCAGGTCACCAGACCAGGTCACGTGATGACCCCAACTTCAAAACGTTTGCAGTAGTACCACAGCCAGTTTTAGGCCGATTGGTTTTAATCTTGCAGGATTTTATAAGGTCTTCGATACCAACAATTTGTTTATCTCGGATTTCTTATATCGGTGACCTAAGGTCAGGCCAATTTCATGACCGCCAACACTGTTTTGTCAATAAATATTGACATAATGAAGATAGGGAAGAGAAAATGGTACCAACGTGTTTATTTCGTCAAGACACGTCTCCCAATATGCAACATGACCAACTTGGGTCACCACTTGACCTTCACCTGAGGTCAAATTTCTCAGTTGACCTAACCTGGTCACTATGACTATGATTCGAAGTGCCTTGACGAGACAAACACGATGGCGTAAAACCTATTGCTTTATCTGTATTAGGTAAAAAGGTATTTGCGAACAACAGTTTTGCAAAAAAAAATCACCTTTTGACATTTGATGACCTCTGGAGCCTAAACTATTGACCTGAGCTCAAATCTGAGGACACCTATGTCGATTGCATTTTTTAAGAGCTTTCGATTGTTTTTTCCGTTTGCTGCTGACTATCATAGTTCCCGAGATATTTGGGGGGTGTTCGAAGCGAAGACCTAAAACTTGAAATCTGACCCTTGATGACTTCTGGTGATCTCAATATTGACCTGATAAAAAAAATGAACGAAATACTTTCGAAAGAGTTTGTCTCAAGCTATCTAATGCCGTGTTTTGCTTGTCGCTACGTTGCGTGGTTTTCGAGATCATAGGGGAGGGGGCGAAATCTGCACCCACCCCCCCCCCCCTCCAGGGCGTGTAATTATCAGAGGCCCTCCAGGGCGCGTGTTAAGTAGCATGTTTTGATGACGTCATGTTGGTGGAAAAACGATAAATATTGGGAAAATCGTAGAAAACAGAGTTTTGAAGCAAATTGCAAACGCATATCAGCAAAAATACAAAACGGCTTCTCTTTAAGATGGCAAGCTCGGGTTTCCGAAATTTTGGGTTTTGGGCTCCTAAAATTAAAAACAAATACAGATTTTTTGGAAAAATCACCACAAAATCAATTTTTCCAAAGATGTTAGAAAAACCGGAATATATGTGAGAGGCCTGAGTATGGACAATACCCAAACCAAATTTCAAAGCAATATCTCTATTTTGGCTGAGTGATGGCTCCCTAAGTGTAAGAAACTCATGACGTCATTTTTTTGTATCGTTTTATTGACTTTTTTTACAAGATACGAACACATAAATACCTTCTCTGTATTTCTGAGACAAAACTGGTCTAGGAACATGCCTTTTTATTTACATTTATCAATTTCTAATTTTGAGGTTTTCTGACAGCAAAATCGCTGTTCTGGACGTGTTCGATCCGAGGTCATTCACTTGACCTGGAAGGTCACCCGTTGACCTGAAACCTAAAAATCGCATACTGTTAGATTCTTCTCATGGCAGGCAACATGCTGGTTCTTACCGCATTGCTATAAGTTGCTTGGTTTGGAAGTTAACCCGCGAGTCACTGGGGGGGGGGGGCTTTTTTTAGCCCCCCCCCCCCCCCCCCTTAGGAATATTAGGCATATCTCAATAACTAATGCAGATATCGACGCCAAACTTTCAGTACCTATCCGGGCATCATTTTCACACATAAGAAAAAATATAAAAAATCGTCAGATTTTTTTTAGATATAGTGAATTTAGTGACGTCACTAAACACGATTTTGACACCAAAATCGGCTAAATTTTGCCAGGCCCTACAAATGCCGCATATGAAGCAAAATGCAATCGAAAAATTCTAAAAGGTAGAACATTGCAAGGGCTACAAACCGGCTATCTCGAAATTTCGAAACATTTGGGTTTTGACCCCCCCAAAAAAATGAAAAAATGCTCACAAAATCAAATTTTTCAAAGATATTGAAAAAACCGGAATATATATCAGATAGCAACATATGGGCAACTACCATACCAAATTTCAAAATTATATCATCTTTTTTTACTTTTATGACATAAAGTATGGGTAAATCATGACGTCAGATTTTGAAATTGCGTTTTTTGGATTTTATTGACCGGATACAGACAAATAAATGCCAGCACTGTTTTCTTTAGATAAATCTGATATAGAAACATGCCTTTTTTATTTCAATTTATCAATTTCAAATTTTGACCTTCAGTGACCTGAACTTGACCTGAACTTGACACTAACTTCACGTAAATGAAGTCAGGTGGTAAAATGACTTCTACTATCGAATTATATGCGTAAAAGCATCCATAAACCATGTGCTGCATGACTTTCGTAGATATTTTGTATGTAGTAACCTTTTGTGACCTGACCTTGACCTTGCTCTTTTCCAACAATCTCACTGTAGCTCATGTGGGATGTGTATCATACATTTGACATCACTTTAGGTGATTAAAGGCGTAATCGAAGGCCATGGATGGCAAGTATTGTCCATAAACTCAAATACCTCGATTTTGACGTTTGACTTGACCGTGACCTGACATGTGACCTTAATTTGATTTTTTTAAAGTTTGCGTTAGGCTTCTATCATTGAGCGCTTTCGAATGCCGCCTTGCGCGTCCCGCTGCAATCATTGGTTCTGAAGATACCAGGGGGGCTAAAAAAAGCCCCCCCCCCCAGTGAGTCGTGTTACAGAATATACCCCAGTGACTGCCGGGTTAACAGGGGGGCTGTCAGCCCCCCCCCCTCCCGCCCCCCGTAGGGCGAAGGTGAAAAAAGCTCCTGTAGGGCGAGTGTTAACATTCAATCGTGATTTTCTTTGTGGCCTAAATAATTTTAATATTATTTTGAGATTGATTGATACAACTACTATTAACTATTAATTTCGGAAAGCTCTAATTGAAAACTGGAACATCTTAGGAATGTTTGCCGTGAAACATTTTCATACTCATAAACATCAAGAACAACCGAATGCGCAGTAAACCAAATATCTACGTCCTACATACTAGTTCGTACGATCAGTAGTATGTTTTTTCTCCAGTCGGCCAGCGCCTGAAATTCTTATTTGTGTTTAGCATCCGCATACATATCTCAGGCATGTCCGTGAGCAGACTGTGAATCGAATCACTTCAACACATGCTGCAAATGCTGCTCGTCGAAATGTGCTCCCGCGCGAGCAAGTCACCGACCGCAGTCGCGGGTGTTGAGCGGGGATCATTGTGGCTGCCACGCTGTAGTGGCATGGTGCGTGATCGGGTGGTTTAATGGTGCAGGCGTGTGCACGAATTTCCTGTGATTGTCAGCTGTCGAGAAAAATCGCAGGGCTTCCCGACGGCGTCGGACCCTTTGAGCATCGACGTTTGCACAATATTTGCACGTGCAATATGCAATGCTGCATGCTTCTTTTGTCTTCCGCTTGTAATGCTGTTCGGAAATCAAAAATGGTGTATGGTGTATGTGTAGTACTTGGTTTGTTCTACAGAAGACATGCCGTTTTGGTAGATCAATACCGTTTGAACGACCAGACGTCATATGGCATGCTATTGTGTGATTTTCCAACCGGAAGAAGTAGCCATTTTTAACACGCGCAGTGGAGAGGGTATGCCACTAACACGCAGTTAAGACTTTAGTGCCCCCCCCCCCCACACACACACACACACACATCACCGAAAGTATGAGAGCTAGAACGATAAAACTTACAGGGTATGTAGGTGCTATAATTATCTACATTTTCTTAAATTTTCGTGACCTTAGGTCAATATCTTCAAGGTCAAACGAGGTCACGAAGGTAAAATCTGTCCAAATGTCACGATTTTTGGAATTTGACCTCAGTGACGTCACAGGTCACCAGCAATGTGTCCAAAGTTGTGTCCGGGGATGAACATTGACATTGGTTACCGAATGGCGTTTGAATCACCCCGATCCGACTGTTGGTTCCGAAGATATCTCTTCGCCGACCTCTATTCTGGCCGCCATCTTGGAATGCAAATCCATATAACTAAAAAATATACCGACCATTTTTCTTCTTTTTCTGCGTCAAACGATCCGCTATTGAGTTGCCTTTAATGTCGCGTAAAAAAACACCGCCCTGCTCCGCTTCGTTTTCGAGCTATTCACGAAAACTTTTTTTTTGGGGGGGGGGGGTGGGGGCACAAAAGTCCCCCCCCCCCCCCCCACTGTGCGTGTTAATGCCATTCCACACTGTCAAGATTCTAACATGATGCAAACTGTGAGGTGATGAAATATTGACACGTAAATAGTGAAACCAAGCTTTCTGTGGCTGCAATGTTTGCTCAAAATGTATTTCTTGTCTTGAACAAACCTGGACGTGTTGGGAGATAGCACAGAATAGACTGGGTGATGCATTGAGGAATAAAAGACAATACATAAACCTAATAATTGTGTCATATCTGGGAAGTGTTCGCTTGAAAACAACCAGCCGTGTATTACTTCTGAATTACGGAAGGCGTTGCAAAGCATCGGGCATTTTCTTTTTTGGTACACCGTGCGCATAAACCCAAATATTTTTAAACATGCTCCAAAGATGCCATCAGTGTTGCGGCGTTTCTTTGGACGGAAGAGATTCAATCATAAAACACTTCCGGCAGCTTCAATGGTGTGTTTTGGTGAAGCTGAATCAACTACATTGTCATCACTGTTTCGATAAAAAAATAAAATATAAACTGCTTATGCAGTGAAACAGTGAAACAGTATGCAGTGAATGCAGTGAAATGCTTATGCATAACATACATTTCATAATAAAGGAAATATTGTCGATACAGATAAACTGGAAACGTGCTATATTCATTCAGCGGCAAAACTGATTTCTAAGTAGAATAACAAGACTGAGCCAGGCATTAGTGAATCAACGAACGCGCCGATCCTTTTATTATCTAAAATCAGTATGTAGTCGTAGATTCTCTTGAAACTATAAAAAAATGTTCAAAAATAGTTGTTTATGGAAGTTCCGGTTTAACCTGCCCAAAAAAAAGTATTATTCATAAACAACAGAAAAAAATGAATCATTCCAGCTCGTATGAGGGGATAAAAACACCTTAAGCACCACAATTTCGCTAGAACAATGCACACTTGCTGAACCTCACACAGCACAAAAATGTATATTTAAAATACAATCGTTCTTCGTTATCGCCCTTTTAACGACTGCAACTGTCGTGATTATGATAAACTTGCAATTTAATTATTATTCTTGTGTAAATCAAGTATTCAGCACGCAAAATACAGACTTGCATTCAGTAGCTCCAGAGGCTTGAAATACTAGACTAAAGCATATTCTTACTTCCATATTTTTATCGCCGCGGAAATACCAACAATCATTCGAATTACTAACATTCTTGATGTGTCTTTCCTCGACATTTCTGCGCAGCACCAGGCAGCAGCAGACACCCACAGTATGACCTGGACATCGAATTTTTACATCAGTGTGTCCAGTATGTCTGTGGTATGGTTTTTCTACCGGCTAGATCATGATTCAGCAAAGGTTCTAGTACAGTTTCCTCGTGTTCGGTGCTGTCAAGAAACGGATGCTTTTCAGCGAATTTGATGACTTGATGACTTGCAACAAGGCACAATGTCCTCTAAAACGATCCGCGAAGCTGCAAGTTAACAATTTGGGAGGACAAATAAGCACGTGTTGCAAAGCCACTTCGTCTCTCCACGCCTTTTCTGTCACCCAAATTGCCTCTGAAATGGTTCTGAAGGCTGTGGTACTTACTGCCTAATAGGATGCAACCTACGGCAACATCTTCAGCGTTTGCATGACAAGCGCTATAGACCAGGCTTGCTCACTAGATAAACAAGGGATTAACCTATTAACCTATGGGATTAACCTATGAGATGTCGAGCCAGTGGTTTCCATGATAATATATCAATTATTATCATGAAAACCACTGATATTGATATCTAACAACGTGAACAACACGTGCACTTGAGGGGGCGAAATCCGCCCACCCTCCTGTTTTTTTTTGTTATATCTCCTGATTATACCGGTCGATGTGCATCGTTTTGGTGTACCAGCCAAAAAAAAAATGAACGGCGCTTCGTCTAAAGTAAGAAAAATACAAATCGGCCGGAAAGGTTTTGAGTTATGGGACATCAAAGACGAAAAGGCTTCAAAATATCTCCAAAATTACCGCAATTAAATGTTGATATGTAAATTACCTGAGGTCAAATGCAACTTCTATCATCCCTATTGTATCATTAGACTTTCCAACAAATAATTTAAGCCCATTTTGGGGTATGATAAATATGTATACATGCAATCACTGCGTTCCAAACCAATGGCAAGCCAAGAAGCGCATAACAAACATAATTTAGCCTATTTGACCTCATTTGACCTTGAAGATATTGACCTAGGGTCACGACATTTTCACAAAACAGAGTTTCTCTCAGAAACTCCTTACCCTACACATTTCGTTATTGTAGCTCTTATGGGGGCCAAGATCTTAGGGAGGGGGTCAGAATCCCCCTCACTAAGATCTTCCCTTCCAGTGCGTGTAATTATCAGAGGCCCTCCAGGGCGAGACAGAATAGATGTTAAAAGACAATACTTTTTCGCAAAAATAATTCAAAACCATGTAGTTTTTACATGAATGGAATCAAAACTAATTGAAATGTGATGGGTATGGCTGTGTGTAACTATTGTCACTATTGTATTTCTATTTAATTTTATGTTCGTTTTATTTTTATTTTTGTCTTCATTTTTGTTATTTTTATCTTTACTATTTCATTCCATATTCCATATTCTATATTGTATTTATATATTTTAAATCCATTTGTGCCATTCAACTGCTTTTAACCCGCCATTGACTGGGGGAGGGCGTTTAACGCCCCCCCCCCCCCCCCCCCCCCGACGAACTTTAGCAATAGCTGAAAACCCAATACAGTTATCAACGTGAAGCTGCGGGTACCTTCTCCTACATTAATTTTACGTCTTCTGTGCAAAAAGGAAGCAATTTCGTTGATTTTTTAAAAGAGATATAGCGATTTTGGTGACGTCACTACACACGAGTTTGACGACAAAATCAGCTAAAATTTAACAGACCGTACAAATGCCGTATGTTGAGCAAAGTGCAATGAAAAAACGTCAAAAGATAGCAAATGGCCAGGGCTACCAAATGGCCATCTCGGATGTTTGAAAATGTTGAGTTTTGACCCCACCCCTCCCCCCAATGTTTTTTTTTAACAATCCTGACAAAATCATTTTGTTTTCAAAGATATTAAAAAAATGAATATTTATCAGAGAACCACGTGGGCAATTCACAAACCAAATTTAAAACAATATCACCATTTTTCACTGACTTATGGCTTCTAAGTATGGGTAATTCATGACGTATTTGTTTTTATTGGTTTGGGGGTTTTGAATGACAAATTATGAACAAATGCATGCCATTGCTGCATTTCTGAGGAAAAACGTCCAGAAACATACCTTTTTTATTTAGATTTATCAATTTCGTATCTTGACCTTATGTGACCTGACCTTGACCCAATGACGTATCCAAGGGGGTATCCTGGACACCCGCGGGTACCCCCTTGAGCTGGGGGCATTGTATTTTGTATCTAAGGGCTCTAAGCGGTCTTAGGGGCCATTGACTGTCCAGACGTACCCTCGGTCGATCTGAGGGACGATCGGTCGGACCGTTGGGGGCACTCAGTCGCCCTGAAGGGGCCCTCAGTCAGCCTGACGGGCCCTGTCGGCCTGAGAGACACTCAGTCGGCCTGAGGAACCCTCAATCGGCCTGAGGGGACCCTGTTCGGCCCGAGGGGCACTCAGTCAGCCTGAGGAGGCCCTCAGTCGCTCTGAAGGGGCCCTCAGTCAGCCTGAAGGTGCTCTCAGTCGGCCTGCGGGGCCCTCAATCGGCCTGAGTTAGTCTGAGGGGACCCTGTCGGCCTGAGGAGACTCTCAGTCGGCCTGAGGGGGCACTCAGTCAGCCTGAGGAGGGGATTCGACCTGAGTGGTCCTGAGTCGACCTGAGGGAGCTCTCAGTCGGGCCAAGGGGTCCTCAGTCGGCCTGAGTGGTCCAGTCAGCATGAGGGGCACTCTGTCGGTCTGAGGGGCCCTTAGTCGTCCTAGGATAGCCTTCGAATGGCCTGAGGGACCCTCGGTCGGCCTGAGATGGCCCTCAACCGGCTGGAGGGTGCCCTTGGTTTACATGAGGTTGCACTCGGACCGCCTGAGCCCTGAGGGGCCTTCTGTCGGTCTGAGGGGCCGTACTCCTTAGTCGGCCTGAGGGGTCGTTGGTTGTCTTAGGATGGCCTACGGATGGCTTAAGGAGGCGCTTGGTTGGCCTGAGATGGCCCTCAGCCGGCTTGAGAGGGCCTTCAGTCGGCATGAGGGTGCCCTCGGTCTGTCTGAAGGGCCCACAGATGGCCTGAGATGGAGCTTGGCCGGCCTGAGATGGGTCATGGCCGGCCTGAGATGGACCTTGGCCGGCCTGAGATGAACCTTGGACAGTCCAAATGGCCCTCGGTCACTCTGAGGGAGCCCTCGGTCGGCTTGAGAGGCCATTGACCGGCTAAGGGGCCCTCTGTCGGCCTGAGAGGCCTTCGATGAACCTGAGAAAGTCTTTGATCGGTCTGAGCTTGGTCGGCTCAAGGGGCCTTCGATCGGCCTGAGGGTGCACTCAGCCGCCCCTAGGGGCCTTTGAGCGACCTAAGGCAGCCTTTGGTGGGCCTGGGTGGACCTCAGTCGGCCTGAGGGTACTCTCGGTCGGTCTGAAAGGCCCTCAGTTGGCCTAAGGGGCCCTGAACCGGACTGAAAGGACGCTCGGTCAGCGTGAGGGACCCTCGTTCAAACTGTGGCGTCCTCGGTCGGCCTTAGATCGCCCTTGGCCGGTCTGTGGGGGATCCCTGCTAGGCCCTTCAAGACCGATCTTCCGAGGCCTCGGTGGGCCCAACAGACCCAGAGAGGTCTTTTAAACCAGATAAGAACCGTTTCAGGGTGTCTTTCCCTTCCTTAAAATCACGACTTAACATGCTGGATCTGAGACGAACTTTTTATATTCTGTATTTACCTCCATGCCCAACAGCGCATTTTCATGATTTACCCTACCCCCAGCTCAGCAACATTTTGTATCGCTGGGGTGGTGGTAAAAGGGCCCTCAGTCTTGGAAAAGAGCCTTGACGCTCCGGGGCTCATAAAACTGACTACGGGCACTACCTTGGCGAAATCCTGGATACGCACATGCCTTGACCTAAGCTTGACACTAACTTCACGTAAATGAAGTCAGTTGGTAAAATGACTATCACTAGCGAGTTATACGTGTAAAATAACGTATAAAACATATGTTGCATGACTTTCGTAGATATTTTGCGTTTGTGACCTTTTGTGACCTGACCTTGACCTTAGCCTTTGCCAAAAATCTCACTTTAGCTCATGCGGGATGTGTATTATACCTTTGTGAGCACTTTCGGTGATCATGGTCGCAATCGGAGGCTTTGGATGGCCCATACACTCGAATACCTCAATTTCGACATTTGACCTGACCGTGACCTGACATGTGGCCTCAATTTGAAACTTTCAAGAATTATTTAGATTCGTATAATTGACAGCTTTCGAATGCCGCCTTGCGCGACTCGCTGCGATCATTGGTTCGGCAGATAGCCTGATCGCCTCCCTCCCCCCCCCCCCCCAGTCAATGTCGTCTGGCTGAAACCCCAGTCAATGGCGGGTTTACCATCGTTTTTGATTATAGGGGATCTTTTGGGTGATCATTTGTATTATAGGTGTAGATGGTTATGGATGAAGGGATATAGTGTGATCTTTTTAGTTCAGTTAAAATTAAGTAAAGTTAACTTGTTAAGTATGGCATTGCGTGTGGTTGTATCTGTGTGACTTCGCCCATAAATGGTTCATCCCGTCAGCGATGATGTCAAATAAATACAATAATAAATTGAGTTGTGAACAATGACCGATTTCCTGATATATAAGTCGTTTATGCGTTCTCATTCTGAATTGGGAGCTGAAGTAAATATTAACATGGTATTCAAGATGAATATCAAACTATTTTATCTATTTTAACCAAAAGATATAAAACCAGTAAAACGCCTTTTTGGGCGATGACCGAGCGGGCGCGCACTGGTAAAGCTAAAACAGGTTTGAAATATGAAACGGTACGGGAGCGCACGTGGTAGTAACACATAGTCCTTTTAGTCCTTTTATTCCTCCATAAAAAATTGTCAGGTCTCCATGCATGCCAACATAAAAATTAAGTTTGATTAAAGTGTACATGATCTCCTTTCTCGAATCCGCCAAAAGGGAGTACGGCCCGAGCGCTGCATGCTTCAGCGTATACAAAAACGAATGCTTAAAGGTAAATCAAGCCATTTTTGATCAATAGTTATTTGTGCTCATTTCGACGTCTGCGGGTGGCACGCGCTGTGGTACCACCCATATCAGAACGCACCATAACAGAATCAAAATTGATTTGATGGTCCTATCCAATGGTGAAAACCCGATCTCAATCGGAGCTGTGGTTGCAAAGTTATTAGCTTCCGAAAAGCGTCTGTATGGCCAGGTCGGGCCGGGTCAAATGCAAATTTGTCTAGCAAGTTGACGAGATACCTCACGGGCTCTGAACGCTCGCTCGGTAAACAGCGCAGGGGAAATTATTTATGTTCATTTGAATAGCGCTTACGCTTAGGCATACCTACCTTCCTTAGTTTGGTTTCGGAGTCACCATAATGACTGCAAATATTGGTATCTTTCCGTGTGACTTATTCGCTGCGCGTATTGCCTTCTTGCCTTATTCACGGACGAGTCGTATTGACATTAATCACAATACCTAAGCGGTACAAGTCCGCAATATACGACAAGTCATGCAGGAACATGGAAGGTTCCGTTTATTTCCAAAACATCGTGTTATCAATTATGATTTCATTTGCCAATAATGGCTAACGGTGCAGGCTGGAGCCATCGTTTAGTTGCTGCTGACGACAGGAACAGCACTATTCGATCGCACCTGCAACACTCTGTCTCGCTCGAACTTGGGAATATTCAGCTTTCCTGTACTGGAACTAAAACCCGGATGTGTTGTAATTTATTGTTGGTTTGTTGCTGAATATTAGTCCGACGATTCATGGCACTGTCATCATTGGACAACAGGCTCAAAGTACAGCTTTACTTGGGACATTGGTCAAAGCGCAGCCCTGTGAGTGTACCTTCACGGTTCGGGATATATTGCACACAGGTAGCGAAAACGCTCTCTGTTTGCCTCATTTGTAAATTCAATCAGATGAATAAGCGAGTACTGATTCGTTAATTCTGAAAAGTTGATTCCAAGCATATGTGATGCATGCATGCGGCGTGGTGCTTACAAAATAAAACATCTGCATAAGCTTGCATGCGTGCCTCGGCGCTGACATGCCCATAAGTCACTCATACAATGGAACGTTAAAATACTATGGTTTGCCTGAATCACTCCATGACTGCGTGGTTGGAGTACCAGCACGTGACCGTTAGACATCCGGCTGCAGCCATAGATGGCCTGCAAACTTAAAGGAAATAGTTCACCTTCGGAACATTTTTCAGAACACGATTTTATTATATTTTGTAATACAGTTTTTTCCTTTTAAAAAATGTCCTACTTCGCGCCAAATCAGGACAGAAGGTCGTAAATTATTAATTTTATGGTGTGCGTTATTGGTCTGCGCATGCTCCCTGGCAATGCTGGCACTTTCAGACGGTACGGTACATCATATATGCGCCGCTTTCCTTCGTCAAAAAGTCAAATATCTTCGGCTGGATAGTCTTTTCAGCCAAGAAAAGTTGCAGATAAGGATTTCTCAACACGGGCTACAAAACTGCTATTTCAGTTCAAAATCCCATGTTGAAGATGACTATTTCCTTTAAACCTGAACCCGAGTCAACTTTCCGCGGTCGGATCTGCCCGAGTCCGGGACATGCCGTGCTAACCATAGAGTTATATGCTACTGCTTGTTACTATTTCTACATAGGACACTGGACAGTTAAGTTCGTGATAACTCATTTGATTTGTCAGCAGCCTGCCACTAAACCAAGTCTTTCAACGACATGTTTCATCTTTAGAGCGTGCAAGAAGATACGTATTTATCGGAGAATTCACGAATTCTGCGTGCAGGTCGCTGAAAATTGAACAGAAGAGGCAGAAGTGGCAGAAGAAACGACCTAAAAAGCTCACGAACGTTCTATGAAGTATTTTTTTTTGTTGTAAAGTAAGTCGGCATGCTCGTATGACAGCACGCGCCAGCATTTAACTAAACCCTATTAAAGTACCTTGACTAAACCATTCACATATTGTGCTTCGAAAATGATACCACAATGCATTTTGTTGATGAGTTACGGATCCAGTCTTATGCTCTATAATTCAAAGAATAAAGTTCACACAAATACTGCCGCATGGGCGAATCCGTCCGGTCCGGTGGTCATCGCGACATTGGTATGTGATTTTCCCGTAAGGTTAGGCGGATTTAGCTGTACCACTGCGGTGGGTATGACGCGAATACAACGTCACGACAGGACACGTCATTCACCCAACATAAATCCCAGATTATTTAGGTGTTGGGTTTGTTTGAAGTAAATAATGATTGTAATATCACACAGAGTTTTGCGGCAAACCAGGAAAGGATGCAAGGGTTTTCCAGCTTGCTCTGCAACTCTGTTGTCTTATTTTGTAACCTAACGTTGAACTGAACTCAACTTTTGACATTCTGTTTGACATAGACCCAGCATCGCTATGAATACGAGATGTGTGGCTTCGTTCTTGCTGTATTTAACAGCAATGTGAAGTTGTAATTTGCGTCAATATTCAGTAATGTAATCATATGTGCAAATTAAAATGCTGTAATTATACATTTTGTTTGGCACGTTTTCACTCTTGTCTCTAGGTACATACTTGTATCGTATTCATTCTACCTGGAAATTATTTCGACGTGGTGATCATCATCACCATCACCAGCCAGTTACCCTGGCATCGTCCGCAACACAGTGCTGGTTGTCCCGGCCACTCACTCGGCAATGGTGCGTCCATACTTCAACGGAACAATACACCAAGATATAGCCTAGGCAGGTCTTCTGTATGCTATTCTGACTGATACGATCACCTGCCATACTCAAAACATGTAAGTAAAAACTGATGCCATAGTGGAGACTATGGGTAATACCGATGCTGACTCATCGCAGTAAAATTCAGAAAACTGAAGACGGACCTTGGCAAACTGTACTGCAACTGCATTGCATTGGGTATTGGCAGGCGCGTAGCCACAACTGGGGTCACTGGGGATCAGTCCTTAGTAACATTTTCGGATTTAACATTACGCCTATGGGCGTTGCTAGGAAAGAATCGACTTAAAAGTGCCTGCGTCCCCACCTACTTTCGGAAAGTGGTTACGCCTATGGGTATTGATGGCATAGTGATGTGATACAGTATCGAATTTGGTCAACTGTAAGGGTCATTGGAAGTACATTCTACAGCTTAAAGAAGCCATTCGGCACTACTAAACTTTATGAAGGCATCTGCTTAAAGGAAATAGTTCACCTTCGGAATTTTTTTCAGAACATGATTTTATTATATTTTTCAATACAGTTTCTTTTTTTCTTTTAAAAAATGGTCTTACATCGCGCCCAATTCAGGACAGAAGGTTGTAAATTATTGGTTTGATGGTGTGCGTTATTGGTCTGCGCATGCTCCATGGCAGTGCTGGCACTTTCAGACGGTACGGTACATCTTATATGCGCCGTATCCTTCGCCAAAAAGTCAAATATCTTCGGCTGGAGAGTCTTTTCAGCCAAGAAAAGTTCCAGACAAGGATTTCCCAACACGGGCTACAAAACTGATATTTCAGTTCAAAATCCCATGTTGAAGGTGAACTATTTCCTTTAACTGATTCACGAGAAAATGTAATTCATAGACTCATAGCCTCTCATGGAAAAGACATCCTATCACTTAGCTATGAGTGGAGTGGCAGTGAGCTGCATCCCCACCAGCAAGGCTCCACAGATGACAAGACATTCATCCGGTGGATGTTAAGTAATTCTAGCGTCATATCACAATTCATCCAGAACTGTGTCTGAACGGCGCAGAGAGCCGCCAGATGAAAGAATACCGGGCTCCCGTGTCTAATGCTGACAGCTTGGCAAGTCCTGGAATGTCTCCATGTGCACGCCTGTGTTTTATGGTCAAGCACGCGTCCTGACATGGCATGCCT